>PVJD01003765.1:0-154083 GCA_004026545.1 Mormoops blainvillei
CTCAGGCAGACGTCTTTAGCGAAAGCCTCGCTGGGTTGATTTTGTGTCCTCGTCCCTTGTGGTGGTTGTCGTTGTGTGTGTGTGTTTTTTTTTAATACAGTTGATATTCAAAATGATCGTATATTAGCTTCAAGTGTACAGCGTCGTGGCTCGCCATTTATATACTTTGCAAATGATCCCCCCAATAAGTGTAGGACGGAGCTGGCCCCATCCGCAGTCATTAGAATATCATTTCTGTTCCCTGGGCCGGACTTCCCATCCCTGGGACTGTTGTGAAACGGCCCGCGGGCACTTCTTAACCCCTTCACCTCTGCCACCCATCTCCCCACACTCCCTTCCACCTCACAGCCCTCCCCGTCTGTTCTCCATGTCTCTGCATCTCCGCGTCGGTTTTTGCCTCATTTCTGGGTTTCCTTTGTTCTTTAGGTTCAACAGGTGAGTTAAATCATAAGATATTTATATTCATCTGGCTTATTTCTCTTAGCTGAGCACCTTCTAGGTCCATCCGTGTCATCACCGGTGGTAACATTTCATTCTTTTTTTAGAGCCAAGTAACACTCTATTGTAGACACGTACCGTATCTTCTTTATTGACCCATCTGTTGGTGGACGGGGCTGCAATTCCATCTGCTGGTCATTGGAACAGTCCCTTCTGTTTGGACAGCTTCTCCAGGACCGCGAGAGGCCATAACAGAGTAGAGCAGCGAAGGAGTTTTAAAACAGTTTTTGATTGTACATTCTGTGCTGCTCGCCTAAGAAAGAAATATATATATTTATTGTAGAAAGTAGAACCAAGCATTGTCCCCATGTTATATATATTCTTAGTATATTTAACATTAATGGAATATCGTGCAGCCTCAAATCTTTCCAAGGATACGGTTCTTCAAGTTCGCCCCGTCTGTCAACAGCACAGCCGCCACGCGGCCGCTTTCGTGAAGACGGCAGCACTCGCCTCTGGCAGGGTGTCTGTGGGGGTAACGCTAAGGCAGAGCCCCACTCATGTCTCTCTTGCTCTCTCACGTTCCCACGTCAGTCGTTAGCTCCATCGCGAATGAGGCTCAAATCCAAATTTTCATCAAAAGGCGGCCGTAGCATATGAAAGGGACTTTTCAATTTACTGCCGCGACAAGGGAGAATAAATACAAGACCCTGGGTGGTCGCTGGGTCCCTCAGAAGAGGGCCTGTGTTTTCATGGGTGAACGTTAGGAATGCAGGGGGTTTTCCCCTTCCCCGAAACCTGGCCACGAGGGAAAGGATTAAGTGAGAAGCAATGCATCTTGGCAGTGGTGGCATCGCCACAGGGTGGGCTCAGCGACCCTCCGGGGCTGAGCGGAGGGAGGACACATGCTGCGGTGACATTTGGGGCCTTTCGGAATGTCCTCCTCCACTCCCTGGTGCGTTCGGGCTTCCGCCTGTCCTTCAAAGACCCCGGAACCCGGACCGCACATCGTGGTATCCAGGGAAGACTTGGAAAAATTAAAATGTAAGCAGAAAATTAAATGTAAGCAGGTACTTAAAAATATGGGACGTTGCCGGCGCATTTCATGCCATATGGTTCGGCTTGCCACGTCAACCAAATTATTTTAGGTGTTTCTCCTGGATGTTTTTTTTCCTTGCGTTATTTTAATTTTGGAACAAAACTGGGACCTGACACCGGCACAGGACGCCCTTCTCACGTGCGTCGTGGTGACTGAAAACCGTCGTGAACCATGTGTAGCAGCAAGAAAAGCTTCACCTGTGCAGCCTGTTGGCGACGGGAAAGGCCAGAGAGGTTACTCTGAAGTGTTGTTTTCTCGTTTGGGGGCCTAGCAAACGTCGGGGAGTGGACGTTCCGTACATATCAATCATGGAGCCATTCCAACCCCACATCTGTCCCGAACAGCAAAGGACAGCCTCCGTGCTGGGGGCCCCTGCAGGTGCCACAGCCCCCGTCCGTGTGTCGTTGCGGAGAAAGGCTCGCTGCCCAGGGAAGCGGCTGCTGGACGTGCATGGGTTACCTCTGTGTGTACAAACTTCAAAACGCAGTGTGCAGGCTGGGGCCCACGATGGGGCCGACGTCCTAAGTGCGTCCTCTGGAGGTCACCGTGGGCATCCCCGTCCTGGAAGTCCATTCACCCAACACAGACGTGTCGAGGACCGGCGGGCACGAGGGGTGCAATGACCAGACGCAGCCTCGGGCACGAGAGACCGGGGGCGTGGCCCGCGGCAGCAGACACTGTCATAGCGGGTGTCCCTGCCACCGACGGAGATTCAGGCTTCGCTCGGGGAGGGGGGGGAGAAGCCAGCCGCTCCCCAAAGCACTTCTGCCCCTTCCTGGCAGAGCAGGGACGTGACCTCCAGTTACTAAGGCTCTGTAGGCAGCCAGTCTTCTCTCTGTCCTTTTCTAGGAGGTTTACTTTCCTCCTTGGGTGACAGACACCGCGAGAAACTCTGCTACTTCTGAAATGACACAGCAATGCACTCGACTCAGCTCTGCGTGTGTCTTTGTACTGTCACCTTTTTTCTTTCTTTTCTTTTCTTTTTTTTTTAAGATTTAACTTCTGCTTTGAGGAGAGACTGGGAACATTGTATAGTAACGGGGACAGATGCTTTTCACGCGGTACGTCCTCCGTCTAGTCCTTCTGAGGACAGCTGCCTTTGGGGCAATTCTTTGAACCTTTTTCCCCACCTGGCTCATCGAAGCCGGGGCTCGGCAGAAGCAGACCGGCCACTGCTTGCCCTTTTGAAGTGGCCCCATCACGAAGGAGGACACGATACTCTGTGTGCCAGTAACGACATATCGGTGCCGCTCTCAAGGTAGATTTCCACTCACAGAGGAATCCCCTTCGAAGCTGTATGGCTGCTCCTAGCCGCACTTGAAATTGGAATAGTTACTTCCTACCCATTTCGGGACCCCTCCCGGTGAGTAGGTCAGCGTCCGCGGGGGCGGACCCCCGCGCCCACCCCTCCGGGAAGGAGCCTTGTTGCAAAACACATCCCAGGGGTTCTGCCTGGGAACCGCTGGTAACATTCGTAACAAGTCGTAAATACTCCCCACGTGCCCAGCGAGAATGCTAGGATGTCAGTTTTTAAAAAGCATTGTAATAAATGCCTTCATAAACACTAATTGAGACTTAATCATTTCGATTCCCATGCGCTGATTACGGCGAAATAGCACTTGGCACAAGACACGAAAGAAAGAACGAGGAAACGCATCGTTTTCGTTCATTCCGGATCAACTCTGATTTCAGCGTTTACCGGGAACGAACAGGGCAAACTTAAATTTAACCGTTGCTGTCTTGGGATTAGGAAATTTAAGTTTTGTGATGATGCCGGGGTTTGTGCTACGGGGTTGGATCTGAAATGCAGAATGGATGTCTTGTTTTTATCTCTCTAGTTGCTTTGTGCTATCCTGGTTCTAGCTTTTTAAGACAATTTAAATGTGGTTTTTTTGTTGTTTTTTTTAAATTAGAGAATGTTTTATATGTGGACATCATTAATTCAGTGATGCCCTGGCTGGGTGACTTAGTTGGTTGAAGCATCATCTCATATAAGAAATGGTTGAGGGTTCGATTCCTGACCTCAACACACAGCTAGGTCGCGGGTTCGAGCCATTGTCATGTCGCATAGGGGAGGCAACTGGGTGACATTCTTCTCACACATTGATTTCTCATTTCTCTCTCTCCCTGGCCCTCCCTCTAAAAGTTAGTCAACACATATCCTCAGTTGAGTATTAAAGAATTCAATGGCCATCTTTTTGTACAGACCCTGAAATAAAATTAGAAGAAAAAAGCGCAGAATTTTACATGCCTGCCCCATCCCCGAATTGGGTCTCTTTGTCCCCCCTCACGCTAGTCATCTTTCGGAGTCTTGTCTGTCATCCCCTCTTTTACGAAAGTTTGTTTCTGTACAACGGCCACTGTCACAACCACCTTATTCGTATATGAAGCGTGGACTGCTTTTCCTCCTTATAAAGTGGATCGTTATATATTCTTACTCCCGGGGCCTTTTTGGCTGAATAACGTGCTTTCGGCCATAGTGACATTTAAGGTGGTTGTTCCCTGGAGTTCACAGAGGCAGACAACGCCTACCTGTTCCCACACCGCTGATATTTAACTCTTTTCCTGAAACCGGACGTTTATTCTAGGTTGGCCTGTCGTGGACAGGGCCGCCGTGAAGGTTTTCTGTGTGTCTCCTGTTGAAAAAGTGCACAAGTTTCTTTACCTAGAAGTAGGTTTATGGTACATATTTCACAGGCATGTTTAGAGGCACGTGTGAAGTCAAAAATGTTTCAGTAGTCGGCCCTTTCTGCTCCAAGAACAACGTTTAAGTCCCCCTTACTTTTAGTCTTTACCGGCTGTTAACAATGTTCTACTTTGGTTTTCATTTTTTTAATCTGGTGACTGTCAACGCCCATGCCTTTATAAATATATAATTTACAGACAAAACCCACTTATACAGAGTGCACAATTCCATGGTCTTTTGAAAGCTTCTGAAAAATAATTTTTCACAAAAGTTTGTTAAAAATTGTTTTTTAATTTTTATTTATTGATTTGAAAGAGAGAGACATAAATTTGTTCTTCTACCCATTGATGTGTTCATGGGTTGATTTTTGCATGTGCCCCGAATGGGAATCAAACCCTCAACCCAGACGTATCGGGACAAAGCTCTAACCAACTGAGCTGCCCAGCCAGGCCTGAGAAAGGTTGTTTGTTTTTTTTTAACAAAAAATTGTTAACAAGCAGTTTTATATTTTCTCCATGTCGATCTAGCTCACCTGTACAATTTCTTGTATATAGTCTTTCTTTGGTATCTTAAAAAAAACAAGTTTCCCTAAACTGCGTAGCTGATATATAAAAATACATATAATATTGTGTTTTGTTGGTAGAACCTGTACGTGGATACATTTCTACATAGATACATTCTTTTTAATAATGTTTATACCTCTGTCAGGTTGCAGATATAATAGAGAATGTGATTTATCGTGATCAGTAGCTACTATTTCTATCCGAGTTTGTGGTGGTCTGTGTATTTCTCATAGAGCTGCGGACAGCACTGAACAGAAAGGAAACTGTGTCTTTGACTCCGTCTTTGGACGAAAGTCATGTACATGTTATCCCGTGTGTGTAATACTTGCAGTAGGACATGATCACTAAACGGCCTTCGTCCGATGATGGAATGGTAGGGTCTGTTTCCTGTTTTCATAAAATGCTCACAGAGTCACAAACCTGGCTCCCTGAGTCGATTCTCTTCATCTCCCGAAGATCAGTGTCATATTCTCCTTACTCTACCGATCAAGAAACAGTAACTGGGTGTATGTGTTTTGTCAACCGACGTTTTCATATCAGTCATTCCAATAATAGTAACACCTCGTGCAGAAGGCATCTTTTTCTGTGTGGAGTGTGTGTGTGTTCGCTCTCCGTGTCCGTGTCCCTTCTTACAGTTTATTTTGTTGACCTGTGAGCATCTGCTTTCTGGGGGGGTCTGCCCCACCGTGCCTGCGACGGCCACTGTGCAGCTCTCATGCCCTCAGTGAGGCCACCCTCCGCTCTGTGTTTCTCGTGTACACGTCATATAACGTACGACAAACAGCCGTACGGACCCATGGGCTTGTGTGGAAATGGAGGACTTCTGTCCAGTACGCTAGAACAGACCATAGCCGTCACTCAATTTGGGGTTGGAGGGTGAAACATTTCCTGCAGTGGTCAGAGAGGCCCCAGTGACAGGTGGGTGGCTGAAGTGGAATTTTGAAGAAATGTGGCAAAATGGAAGAAGAACCCAGGACCTAGAAACGCATCCGGTGCTCCCATGGAGGCGAGCGCGTGGGACGCTCGAAAAACCGGCAAACGTGTTTGGAGCAGAGCCTGTGGGTCCTGCTCTCATCATCAATCCAGTTTCCTTCTGTCAGTGACGATCTGTTCTCTGGGAGGGGCCTTCCCTACACCGCGCATCCAGAGACCTCACCGGAACACCAGGGTCAGGTCCCGTGTGGGCGAGGGACCACTCTGCTCCTCGTCACGGCCCGGGAGCAAAGCAGCGAGTCCTGTTCGTTTACCAGTCCGAAGCGGTCCTGGCACCAATCGGTCACCTCGTTTGGGGAACTACAGGCAACAGGCTGAGTCCTCCAGTGTCTTCTCAGTGTACGTGTGCACACTGACCATTTCGTGTCATAGTTAAGATCCATATGCAGACGCTCTTTGTCTTGTGACGGGATCAGACCCCAATAAAATCCTCACGTGTGGAAGACATTCACAGTCAAACATGCATTTTGCACAGCTAACCCGCCAAATACCACAGCTGTGCCTGGTCTGCCTCCCATGTGCTCTGCACACCTCCGTTAGCCTGCGGGAGGCTGGCGGGGGGCGGGGCTCGGTCACCGAGCACATAGCATATTTCACAATAAAGCCTTGGTTGTCTCAAAATTGCTCACGCCCGTGGTTCGGCATGTCGTGGTAAAGTGGAGCGATGTGGACGGAAGCCTCCTGAAGTTGGCGCCGTCTGTAGGGACACGGGGCTGCATGGTTGCCGTCGGGGTGGATGCATTCTCCCGAAATGCTTTCCAGGCCGTAGCATTTGTCCGGCTTCCCTAAAAGGCTTGCTGAAATGCAGAGGCTTGGGCTCATCGCCCAAAGTGCAGAGCCTGTGGCTGTGGGGTTGGACCGCAGGGTCTTCAGGTCCAGCGGGTTCCCACATGACGTGGCTCCCAGCAGGTCGACGTGATGGTTCAGCTAAGCCCCTGGTGGCAGAAACACTGGGAAGGGTCATCTGTCCTTAGTCCTGGGGGCCAACCCCAGTCACTGTGTTCATCGAATCCGTATCCAGTTTCTATCAGACTTCTCATTAATCTATCCCAGTTTCTAACCATGGACAGAAACCTCCTTCATGAATATTTTGAAATACTTCCCTCATTATACACATTAGCTTAAGTAGCCTTATAGAATTTCAACATAATGCCCTTGGACATGATATAAAATATGAGGCGATTTAACAAGGGGTCTGTTAACCGAAGGGAACGCACACTGGTTTCTTCCCTCATCTTGTAAACATTTTGTTTCAAAATGGACAAGCTCCTTCAGCTTAAACAGCCGCTTTGCAAATTACAGGTACTTCCTCTTCCATTCGACAGGTCAATTAGTAGCCCAAGTCAGACAAAATGTCGTCGGTTTTATGACGAGGCTAAGGGAGTCCCGTTTCAGATTATCCGGGGTTTCTGCAACACCCCCGCCGCCCCGACTTCTCAGCTGGAAACCCCTGCCCTCCGAGGCAGCGGCATGTTCCGGCTACATCCACGGGTGCACCACTGATGCCTGGCACCTCCAAAGGTCTGCCGTGTGTGGCCCCTCGGAACGGAAGTGTCTCTAGCCAGTGAACAGCGTGAAACATGTGGGCACCTCTGGCTTCCCCTCCATCAACCCTGCCTCCTTTCTTGGCTCAGAGCCCGCGACACTGGAAAGGGGGTTGTTTCCAAGAGAGCTGGGAACCCCCCTACCCGACCCCAATACTCTAAGAAAAGGGTGTGTTTTCACTCCTTCGACACCCGTTTAAGGAGAGCCTCAAGCGAATGTGCTGTGAGTACGGGGACGTCCAGCTGCTAGGACTCACCTGGCTGAACGGGGAAACGGACAAAAAGCAAATGGCGGGTGTCAAACCCAGAAGGTGCGTTTGGCTTTGCAACATTAGCCTTCACCTTCTTTGCCTAACACGCCCGTTGAAGAGTTGCGTGTGACGATGACAAAGGCGGTGTGGGCCTCCGGGAAAATCCGGCACGGCAGTGGCGTGTCCCTGGCAGGCCGTGCACAAAGGTCCGCTGACCTCTGCGTGGGCAAAAAGAACCCAAACTCCACTACTCCCTGGGGAAGTGAAAAACTGCAGCCGTCATGTTGCCCCAAGGAAAGATCCAGACTGACTGCGTTATCAGCCTGGCGGTGGGGGAGGGCGGGGGGTGCGACCCACGGGAGGGCCACGGAGTCACGCCAGGAGCCGGCGCCGATTGCAGGATTCACTTCCGTACGGCGAGAACTAACGTGAACGCCGTGGCACCTGCTTTCTTGCGTCCGTTGGAACGTTTATGAAGACCAGGGCAAGGCCGGGATTGATCCGCCTCTGCCATCCATCTGCTGGGCAAACGTATAAATCAGAAATGCTTGCCCCGGGCGGGGCTCCGGTCTTAATACTGAACGACTTTTTCCCTCAAGTCGCTGGACGCACACGGCACGGCCATGGGAAGCTTGTCCCCGGGGGTTTCCGACGTTGGCTACCGAACGTCCACTGGATTGAAAGCTGGTCGGGGAAACTTCACAGAAGTCCCTCCAAGGTGTTTCTGTTGCCTCCCAAACGGTTCTACGACCGTAAGCACTTGAGCTGCGAATGGCCGGCCTTCCCTATCGGGTGTTAATCTTCCTTCCTTGAGGTACAACGTTTTCTAGTTTTCCGGTTGCGGGAACAGCCTCAGTGCCCCCAGTTTAGCCTGTCAGGGCATGAGGAGTAGAACTGTGTTAACCAAGTGCAGCGTGTGTTTCCATATTCACAGCTCTAGCGACCTGTCATCGCTCATCTGCGTCTGTCTGTCTCATGCATCTGTGCCGCTCTCTGTGTGTGAAATGTGGCAAGTCCAAGGACACCAGAAGTCCCCTGGGAGCCCCCTCACTGGCCACTGGGGGACCATGCCGACAGGCCCAGAGAGTGTGGTCTCAGCTAACACGTGACAAATATGTAAAAAGCTGTGCATTCATCACGATCCTGAAAAACACCCTGTTTAGAAAAGCTCTTAAAACTCAGCCTAAAGAAAGCAGCAATGGGCCAGGGACCCTCACGGACCCCTCGGTCTGGGCTGCTATCCCAGGGGACCACAGACCGGGCGACAAGCGTTTATTGCCCACGGCTCCGCGAAAGCGTGGGCCAAGCTGCGGTGCACGGGCGTGCGCTGTCCTCGCCTGGTGGCAGGGGTGCGTGGCTCTGTGGGGCCGCTTGAGAGGGCTCGTGGGGGCCCCACCCTCCTTAGGCAGTCACCTCCCAGCTCCTAAAACAGCAGAACATTGGACATGACAGTTTCAACCAGTAAAGGGCAGGAGAGAAATACTCCCTTCCAGGGCGAATGCTGAGGCTGCTTCGGCCTTGGGCGTTCATGTGGGGACGTGCCCAGGTCTGTCTGTTTCGCCCCGTTGGTAACCAACACGGTTGATGACCTCCAGAGTCAGAGTGTCCCCCGAGTGCGGATGTACTGCTTCAGAGCCGCAGAGTCTCCGTTTGCCATGAGGCGGACACTTTGGACACGCACGCCAGGATCGAAGCGGCCGCTCCCTGTTTTGAATGTAATTAACCCCATTGAATTTGACGTGTAGGGATGGACGGACAGATGGGTAGATAGACTGAGAGACACACAGGCAGACCTAGTTACATAGATAAGGAGATACATACACACACATTTCTCCTTAAAACTAATTTTTTTTTTTTTTTTTTTTTTTTAGTTTGCTAAGTATGGTCTTTGAACGGCTTCTCATCTCCAAAAGCACTTGGGTAAACTGTCGCTGCTTTATAAATTGTCCCTGTTGCCTTTAGCTAAAGGTAAATTAACCTACACATGCTATAGGCCCTTTTTTGTTGTTGTTGTTGTTGTTGTTGTTGTAATCAGCCCTTAATAAGTAGTTTCCTATTCAAGAGGATAGTAGCCACTCACGGAAAAGGTGTCCCAACTACGCACTGCAGTTGACATTCACAAGACCTTGCAAGTCATGGACACTCGAGCTACCCATCTTTCGAAGGAAAAAGACCAAAGACTTCACCGAAACATCCAGCTCAGGACAGGTAGGAACATCAGACTAAATCACCGAGAAGTGAACCAGGAGGACAACTTGGTCTGAGCAGTCAAGCGAAGGACAGTTTCGCTGTGTGACGCAGGCAACCTGGGGGCAACCTTTGTCCTCCCTCTATACTGGAAACTACATCTTCCTTCCTCAATAATCTTCCTATTCCCGGAGTGAAGCACCCCACTGGGAAGGAGCTCATTCATACGCCATCGCGGTTACTTGCTTCACCGGCGTGTGTTGTATCTTTGAAGATCTCAAACTTTTCCTTAATGAAAACTGTCTTTAGCGCATCCCCAGCCAGCCAGAGCAAACCGCTGCTGGAGACCTTGGGGTATTCCTGGATACAAAAAAGAACATCGGAGCGTGTTGATTTTGAAAGAGTTGCCAAAGAATGCATTGACCTTATTCCATTCCATTGTTGTCATGTTCTATGGAAAAAGACCACGGATAGTATCTAATAAGTGCAGCGAAACATCATTCTTTCACGGCCACTATGCATTTTTTAAAGTTTTTGTTTTTGGTTTTGGTTTGTTTTTTTAGTTGGTTTTAGAGAGTGAGGAAGGAAGAGAGAGAGAGATTGATTTGTTATTCCACTCATCGATGCATTCATCGGTTGATTCTTGTACGTGCCGTGACCGGGGATCGAACCTGCAACCTTGGCGTATCAGGACAGCGATCTAATCGACGGACTTCTCTAGCCGGGCCACTGTGCTTGTTTTGAAGTTGAGAGTAGAAGGGGGTATCTAAAGAAGGCGGCATATTTTGAAGTAATGCACTTTATAAGGAATAAATGAAAATCACATTCAATATTTGTAACATAGTGTTGGGTAAACCCTGCTTTGCTCACGTGTGGGGAACAGTGCAAGGAAAACCATCCCGGCACAAGATAGGTGAACTCAGACGTATGTTATACAAGTGTACTGCGATGTAAAACATGATGAATTTCAATTTGAATAATTTGTCGCATCAAAGCTTAAAATGCAAAGAAGACATTTTCTTCACGTTTTCAAGATACGTATGAAAATCCACTCCAGTTACGTGTCATTCCGCCCACCCAGTCCCCAGCTTTTAGCACCTGGCTTGGTCCCCGTGAGTTCAAACCACATGTTGGTTGGACAAGCACTGCTATACTTTTCACAGCAGGAATCGAACCTGGGATTGTTTTTCTTTGCCTTGCTTTTCCTTCAGATTTTAAGCACATCATAAACACTGTCGCCGTCCTGCGAAATTATCCACAAACATCACGGGGGACCAGAGAGCATATCCGCCTCCTCCATCACCTGTGGAATCTTCGAGGCAGTTCTCAGCAGACCAGAGGCCAGTCCCCGTTTATTCCAAGGACTGCGCTTCAAACTGATCCGTGCCTGTGGAACAGGAATAAGTAGCGCACTCCTGAGAGCGCGGACACCTGGCAACTGGAGACCTTGGAACTTACCGGGCACACCAGGCACAGGGATTTCCTGTCCGCTCCCACCCGAGCTCCCAGGCGGTGCTACGACATAGCTACTCTTCCCTTTTCCAGTCGCATTTCACAAAACCGGGGCTTCGAAATGTTAAGGAATATGGAGAGGTGCAAATTTGGGGGCGGGGGGACAGATCCTCAGTCCGGTGTGGGCGGTGACACTGTGAGAGACCTAGGAGGGGATCTAACCTTAACCATCCCCGGAATCTGAATGCTCATCCTTAACCCTAAACTAACCCAAACCAGATCTCTAGCCTAACCCTGATCCGAATCCCTAACCCTTCGTGTCAAGCGGTGAGTTCTGTCATACCGGTTTATCTCAAACAACTTCCTGTGTTGACAACAAGGACAGGCTGAGGGGACTTTTGAAAGGGGACCGGCATTGACAGGTAGAGGGGAAGAGGTACCCGGTGAATGGTCCCTATGGGGCGGGACCTGCAGGTGATGGGGAGGCCTGCAGGAGGCGCTGTGCTCCCTGAGCAGATGGTGCTTACAGGAGGACGGGGTGCCGCGGCCGAGTGTGGAAGGCCGTCGGCCGGCCGGCAGCGGCTCCGTAAACAGGACTCTGGACGCAGGAGATAGCGAGAAATGAGATTAGCGCATGTACAGGGTAGAGTCGCCCCTTGGTTTTCTGTGTGTGTCTCTGAAGGCTCAATATTGGACCGAATATCAGCATAGATTTTAAATTAACTGAGAAAATCCCCTACTGACCACAAGCGGAGGATATACCCAATTAAGTGCTTGATTTTCCGGCAGACTTTCCATTGCGCACATCCATTCTATTCCGTGAAGAAAAATGGACTCACATCACGTAGTATTCAGCCCGTCACGGTTTTCTCTCGAGAGACCCAAGCTGGGCTTCTCTGTCTGCACCTGTCATTTTTGTCCTTTGACCCAAATCAAGTGCTTCCCAGAATGTGGATCCAGCCAATAGAATTTACGCCGCAAATCTCCAATGTGGGGGGCAGCGACGCGGCTGTCACCGCAGTTTAAAAATTATAATCCCCAAAGATCATCGGTCTTTGGATGGCTCTTTGGATACACCCAAATAAAGATTTTTTTTTTTAATAGAAAGCCGGCACAGAACTAGAACTTGGGGGCCAAAGGCTTCCGGGTTTGCGCTGGCATGCGTGTATGGGTTTTGTCAGTTTCATACATGGGAGAACAGCGGGCTTCCATCTGTGACTTAGAAATGCGCTGGGAGGTGTCACCGGAAGCTCATCTCTCAGGCCCCGGCGTGAGCACTGACGGCTGTAACTAGGTGTGTGGACTGTTTAAGACATAAAACCGGAAGCAGCTGACAGCTAATTGATTGGGAGTCACCCCCAAACCTGGGGAAATGTTCACGGACGAGCTTTAGCATGAGAGACAGTCCAAATCAGATCCCAGGTGGTCTGCTTCTGCGCTGGCCAGTTTTCAATCTTCGTCCCTCCGACGGGTCTCTCCAGTGGCCTTCCCATTTCGATCCGTATTGTGTCACAAGCAAACCTGGTCTTTTTATTCTTCGCTTTGTTTCTAGAATATAACGGAGTTTAGCTTTCTGAATAAAGATTTCAAAGAAAGAGCTCACTGTTTCGTGAGAACGGATTTTTCCCCATGGACTAGCCTTGCCGTTCTCAACCGAACGGTTCATACCCGATCCTCAGAAGAAGAAGAATATTCTCAGTGCTGGCAAGACCGTGTCAAAGTGAAGTTTTCTCCGCTCCAGACCTGCAGCAGGGAAGTTCCTGTTTGAGCAGATAGCGGTGAGGCTGGGTCATCATTGCGAATGTCGTGAATCAGTCATACTTTTCGGAAACTTTGGATAAGACACCAACAAAACAATGAAGACCTTGAAAACAGCAGTGGAGCCTCACTCGGAACAATTGGCTGGGGGTACGATACAATGTATGAACGCATTAATAGCTTAATGGATCCTAAGTTTGGGAACTTGTGCTAAAGGGGTCTCCGTAATTGCTCTAGATTTATTTTACAGACACTAGAAATAATAGAATTGGACCCTGTGCAATACTGATGGGATAATGCAGCCTAGTGGAAGGATGCTCAGTTACTATTCCTGTCATTTTTAGGCAAAATTTAAAAAAAAAAGTAGACTTCAATCAAATTTACCTATGACTGCTACAGAATTTGAATATACACCTTTTCCTCTTTTCTAGCCCGTTCTCTCTGTAAGGGGTGCTCTTTTGTTAAATTATACACGATTCCAATGAAGCCGAAGATTTCACCTTATAATAAATGAACCCAATGAATGGTTATGGCAAACACAGAATCTCAGTCTGCATGTCTTGGACTGATTTTCATTGCCACACCTGTGTCCCATTCTCATCCCACAGGTTTCTTTTTTGGGCTCATTTATGTGACCTCCAGTTCATTCCATCTATTCTCATTGAAGAGTTTTATTTAAACATTTTTCTGTTGGCTTTTATGCAATTGAATACCTGTGCGTACCTGCAGATCCACACAGAGGCACGTGTGTGAGCATACGGGAGGGAGGGGTTTTGATTTGAAAAGGCTCTGATTGTGCAGGTGTTGCCAGTCCTCACCCCACAGCCACGATATGCAAAGACGGCCTTTGGTGAGAGTCCACGCCCCCGCAGAACGTGGACGTGTACTTGGGGCCCCCGATTAATTCTGCCAAGGACAGGTGAACACACAGGAAAAACGTGAATGCTACTGGATTTGTATTTCACTTAAAAAATTATATTCCAGTTAATGGTCATCAAAAAAAAGTCCCAGTGTGCGTAGATGGTGAATTATGTCCTACGGGAGGGTCTAGCCCACCCCTCCCTGTTGGGTTTCCTCTGCTGACCGATAGCACGTGGAAAGCCATCTGACCTGAACCCCGTGGTGCAATCCAAAAAAAACAAAAACAAAGAAAGAGAGAGAGAGGAAGGAAGGAAGGAAGGAAGGAAGGAAGGAAGGAAGGAAGGAAGGAAGGAAGGAAGGAAGGAAGGAAGGGAGGGGAAAAAAAAGAAAAGAAAAGAAAAGAGACCTTTAGATTATAATTACCTGTCACAAAGCCCTGAAACGTTATATTCCAGCAGCAATACTGAGATACGACTCCATGCTCATTTTCACACGAGGCTCATTTTCAGGCATCTTTTTCCTGAGTCATCCTTTAGAATAACCACACAACCTCTAAGCATTTCTCTGGTGCATATAGAGTTTTTGGGTCCTTCCTGGAAGGAAACTCGGCCTCACACGGGTCCCCAATATGCCTGAATTCACACAGTCTCAGTTGTATCCGTCCCCATCCAACGGTTGGGAGGGAAGGTGACTGCCTGACAAGCTTCGTTGCAGAGACAGAAAAATCTCAAAAACATAAATGTTTTGTTGGCTGGAACACTGACACTGCCTATCAGAGAGAGGGGCCCTTTGTGTATTAATTCAACCCACGGACACGGAGAGCGCCACGCACCGCGCGGGCCTGGTTTTCAGACTTGCTTCCACCACACCCATCCCCATTGCGGGCTCGTGTCTCCCCTCCCGAAAGGGCTGGCTGTCGTCGGGCCGTTGTCCATAGCCTTTTGGGCTGTGCACCATCTTTCTGGGTTCCGTCAATCATTGTGTTTGGAGAACCAGGAAGACCCAGGAGTGCAGCGCCGCAGAGAACGTGACGTTGGAACTGTGCCTGGCGGATGGTTTAAACTACAAGAAAAGACAAGAGCATCCTTGGGTATTGAAGTGAATGAAAATTCCAAAGCAGAAACTGCGGAAACCCGGGCTTGCTTTTTTTTTTTTTTAAACCCTACTCGTTTGCTGGACTTCAGACATGCTCGGAGGGCTGTTTCCCTCAGGACTTTTGGAAAGAATTCAAAACCGTAAAGCGCAAACCTTTGCATAGGATGCTCTGGGAGGAACAAAGGCTGGCTGGGGTGCGGGAAATTAATTAACCAGCCCTTTGCGAGGCAACTGCGCTCACGCTTGGGTAGGAAGGGAGGGGTCGTGGGTCAATAAAGGGCAGCGATTTCCTGCGCGTTGCAAATTCTCGTATTGCCTCGCAGACACAAAATAAGCAAATAGGTCATTTCTACAAAAAAATTAAGGGAGAGGGAGAGGCAGGTGGAGGAGGGGTATACGGCAGACGGTCGTTCTGCCAGAAAATTTACTGCAGCCTTTCAGAATTAATCACCTCTCTCCTTAATGGGGACAGAGAGGCCTGTCTTAGTCATTCTGCGGCACCCAAACTGCCATTATGAGCCGTTTGATACATCAGACGGCATGAAAGAGGCCTTCCTCCCGAGCAGAGCACGGTTCATTTCATGAGAAACTGGTTTAAAAAAAGGGAAAAAGAAAAAAAGAAAGTCTTACGGGTGAATGCTGGAGCTGCACCACATTCGTTGGCAAGAGAAAGTAATTAGTAATTGCTAATTGAATACGGGAGGGCTGGTACATCCGCCTGTTCTCACCGCAGGTCGGTCCCAGTGAACGTCCGAGGGGACTGGAGTTGGGGGACGTGCCGTAAATGTGCGCCCTTGCCCAGGTCACCCTGTGTCTCCTTGGAGGTCCAGGAGGTTTGGGGCTCCGAGCAGTGTCATCGGAAAACCAAACCCCGCTTCCTGCTGCTTCGTTTTGAGTCAGCCCGTGCGTTTCCGATCCTCTGCTGCTATGAGGTCTCAGCCTTTAGGGTTGCACTGTAGGTTTCAGAAGCCGGAACTGGAGAGTGTCTTCCGTTGCTGTCCACTTGAGTGAGAGACGCGCCTGCAGGAATCGGTTCTGGTTTACGTGGCGGTAGGGCAGGAAACCGTCCGCCATCACAGAGACACCATGGCAGGCGGCCGGCCATGGGGACTTCCTACTCATTAACCGAAATGAGTCAATGGCGCGGCCGTTGGACTCGCCAGTGGTGCAGGAAGGGAAAACCGTCCATAATGGGGAGTTCAGGTAGGGACAGATAAGAACGCGAAATGGCGTAAACTTTTTAATGCTGTTTTTTTTTTTTTGTTTTTTTTTTACGGAGAAACATAGTGTTGAATGTGAGTAGAACACATGTGTGTCTAACAAATGACCTCCACCGTCGGAGGAAAACGGTGTCTCCAGGTCAGGGACTTTGTGCAGGGAGAAAGGAACAGGGAGTGACCGGGCTGCTTGAGAGGGACAGCGTTGCTGCAGGAAGGGCCCGAAAGGCCTGGTCGCGGCTGGCGAGGCGGGAGGCACTGAGAATTTCAGGCCTTGAGCGACTCTAGCTTCTCCAGTCACAGAGCGCTCCCGGTTTTTAACGTGGCGGATGCCCCCCACGCACGGTGTTTTGCAGACAGTCAGGGAGAGTTGAACGTGCCTTGGCTTTCGGCCACAGTTCCTTTCTGTCATCATGAGAGCTTTTAACGTTGACTCTCCCAGAGGGACCTTTTAACGTCGACGGTCTGAGCGACTTTCATACGTGCAATGTCATTAACTCCTTAACAATATTGTTTTCTCACATAAAGTGATAACAGTTCGTTCTCATTTACAATAATTGAAGCAAAATGACTTATTTACAAAAGCCAACACTTTTGCCTGCCTGACCTTGTTCAGTCCACTTTAAATTTTATTAAAGAATTATTTGAACATGTGCAACTGTAACCGGGAGAGATTTTTCAACACAGAAAAATACAGGTGCGTACCAAGCTAGTGAACTGTGCGATGTCATTTCATCTGTAATTTGCTCCGAAAGGTAACCATGAAAAAGGTGTTAAATTACAATATGAATAAACACGTAATGAGAAAACGCTGACGTTCACTGCCTTTGTACACACACACACACAGGTGCCCTCCGCACACCCAGGCACACTCTCGGCTTTTCCCCTTAAAAAACTTCTCTTGGGCGTCTTTTTCATTTTGTCAAGGAAACAGACGTAGGCGCTGCAGTGGTAACTCGCACTCAGTCAGATGTGTAGTCCCCGGTGTGGTCACTTGTCACAAATATTGTAGACGAGTTTTGCCTTACGGATTCGCAGCGTCAACCGGAAGAGGAGCCCTGACTGCCGGTGTTCACGGACTCTCACCCTGTCTGCCCTGAACACACGTTCTACGCCGTTGTGTCTCGCAGGGAGGAGAAAACGGGGCGGGAGATCCACGAACTTCTCAAACAGCGACGATGTCAATGTGCTTTTTGGAGTTGACCATTCCCGATATTTTCTCTTCTCTTGCAGGGTTTTTAAGCACCGGCGATCAGGCAGCCAAAGGCAACTACGGGCTCTTGGACCAGATCCAGGCCCTGCGGTGGATCGAGGAGAACGTCGGGGCCTTTGGCGGCGACCCCAAGCGAGTGACCATCTTCGGCTCGGGTGCGGGGGCCTCCTGTGTCAGCCTCTTGACCCTGTCCCACTATTCCGAGGGTAAGTCTGTGACGGTGTCCCTGTGGTGAGCCGCAGACCCCCAGGACCAAACAAACCCGTGTCCCCAAAAGGACATCTACCTGCGTGACTCGGTTTTCTTTCCCTTTTTAAAAGTGGGGATGTCACTGACAGAAAACATGACGTTGGTTTCAGGTGTTCGACTTAACGGTATCGTAGCCACGCATGTTGCAAAGCGACTGTGTTGAGTTTACTTCACATCCGTTGCCTCGTGTGGTGACAAAATATCTTTTTCTCATGGTGAGAACTTTCAAGGTACATTCCCTTAGCGCCTTTCAGAGAGGCCGGGCAGTGTCGTCAGCTACCGGATTTTGCTGTGTAGAACGCGCAGCCACATTTTTCTGAGCCTTGTCCACGGGATTAATATACCCATGGCATGTAATCATCGCACCCGTGTATAATGCACATCCTTATTCTCCCTCCAGAATGTGGGCAAAAAGCGAGCATTATAGAACACAAAGTGCGGTCTTTTCACAGACACCTTTTTCTCACTTCAGTGTACAGCCGTTGTGTGTCGCATACAGTAACCGGAGCAAAACGACTTCTTTTGAAAGGCTAACGCTGTACTGTGGTTTTTTGCCCTTGTTCCGTCAACTTTAAATGTTGTTCACATCTGCTTTTAACTCGGTACAAGGAAAACGAAACAGAAAAAGGATGTAGGGCAGAGATGCGGGTTTGGAGACTGTGCGGTAAAATCTTACCGCCTAACGAGGCGGGTGGCCCCTTTTCTGTTACTGACTGGATTTTCGTTATGGCGTCTCTACAAAATAATATTCAGAGTCAACCGCCATTGAAAAGTGGTCCCTTTTCTGGTCCAAGCTTGAGCAAGGTCATTCCCTCTTGTCCACTGGTGGCAGAGGATGTAAGCAATTTTGAGATTTAAAAGAGACGTTCCCTAGCACCGGGAGCACAGTCAGTAAAGCCACTGTCATAATTACGTTTGGGGCCGGTGGGTGCTAGACTTACTGGGCGGATCACTTCATAAAAATGACATAAATAGATAACTACTATGTTGTACCTTTGAAACTGAGTGTCGACTATCATCGGAAAAAATAAACATTCCCACTGAAATCAGAGATATCGACCTGGATTGGATCCAGGGAGCCCCGTACCTCTTTGAGCCATTTCCTGCAAAAGCGCTTGCAACTTGAAGGGAATTAGCTGACTTTCAGTGATGCCGCACTATCTTCCTGTCGAGACCTTCAGAATGCACAAACACATAGCAAAGGACGGTGCCATGGCGCCGTGTCCCCGCACCCCATCTCCTTCTCACTGCCCGCACCACCGCGGACGAGGCGTGGCATCTTTCTGTGCGTTGATGCCGTCGCCGGCAAGGCAAACTCGAGGATGACTTTTTAGCCCTCAGCTTTCAATGTCTTGGTTCTTCGTTTCCTCATGGGTAAGAGCGGGTAGAGTTTACGGGCTTGCATTTGTACCAACCCTTGAGCAACAGGAAAACATGAGTCGTTAGATAAATCCCTCGGCTTTCCCGCTTCCCACTTGGCGATGGAGAAACTCATCAGAACCCACTTTCGTAGGAATCCAACCTATCTCAGCCAAAACTAATGCGGGGAAGAGTGTTCGCTGCTTAAACTGATGGATAGAAATGACTGTGCCGTGTGCAAAGGTCTCGTGAGGCTCATTTGTGTGAAGTTTCTTTTCAGAAACATCCCAGAGGTATAACCAAGAATTACAAAAATACCCAAACGGTCGGCCTTCGGAATTCCGCCTCTGCTAGCAGTAGTGCGAGTGAATACCTGTTTGTTTCTGGCAGTGATAAACACGGGAACCTTGGCCCCCAGATAAATGACCTGGATGAGATATCGGGCAAAACCCCATTAATGCCAAGTCCAAGGTTGTGTCTCATCGTCGGGCAATTCAGATTTTTACTCCTCAAGCGGCCCGAGATTTGTCCCATTTCTCACCAAAGAGACATTTTTTAAAATGGCACAGAATAAATGAAATGAACGCCTGTGCTTACAATGGATGCAATTTTGAAATGAATGATTTTTTTTTTAAATACACAGTTTAGGAAAAAACGTTTAAATTTCCCATGAGACAGAACAACCTTTGACCTCCTGTCTGGCCCGAGGCGTATATTTAGGGACTGGGGGACGTTGTTCCACTGACAGGCTCTGTTTATCCCATCGGGGATGGGTTCGCAGAACTAGGACAGCAGGTCGTGCAAGGAGGAAGAGAAGGCATCGTTTTCTTAAACCCCGTCTGTGGGGGGTGTGTGTGTGTGTGTGTGAGACCATCCCGCTAAGGCCCGTGCAGCCGGTGGGGGGCATGTGGGGGCCAAGAGGGAGCTGTGAGAGAGAGAGAGAGAGAGAGAGATAGATGGTGAGTGAACCGCGCTCCGGCGTGACCAGCCTCTGCCAGGCCCGGGGCCCAATCAGAGCCTTCTTTGCCCCGTGAAAGCTGCCCCTCTGTCTTTCAGAGTGTCATTTGCATGCCCACAATGTCGCACCTGCAGGCCTGTTCCAGAAAGCCATCATCCAGAGCGGGACCGCGCTCTCCAGCTGGGCCGTGAACTACCAGCCGGCCAAGTACACCCGGATCCTGGCCGACAAGGTCGGCTGCAACATGCTCGACACCACCGACGTGGTGGACTGTCTCCGCAACAAGAACTACAAGGAGCTCGTCCAGCAGACCATCACGCCCGCCACCTACCACATCTCCTTCGGCCCCGTCATCGACGGCGACGTCATCCCGGACGACCCCCAGATCCTGATGGAGCAGGGCGAGTTCCTGAACTACGACATCATGCTGGGCGTCAACCAGGGCGAGGGCCTG
The DNA here is from genome assembly GCA_004026545.1 of Mormoops blainvillei. Lineage (NCBI taxonomy): Eukaryota > Metazoa > Chordata > Mammalia > Chiroptera > Mormoopidae > Mormoops > Mormoops blainvillei. The sequence continues at coordinate 20,378 of PVJD01003765.1, forward strand.
AAGTTCGTGGACGGCATCGTGGACAATGAGGACGGCGTGACGCCCAACGACTTCGACTTCTCCGTGTCCAACTTCGTGGACAACCTGTACGGGTACCCCGAGGGCAAGGACACCTTGCGGGAGACCATCAAGTTCATGTACACGGACTGGGCAGACAAGGAAAACCCGGAAACGCGCCGCAAGACCCTGGTGGCCCTCTTCACCGACCACCAGTGGGTGGCCCCCGCCGTAGCCACCGCCGACCTGCACGCCCAGTATGGGTCGCCCACGTACTTCTACGCGTTCTACCACCACTGCCAGAGCGAGATGAAGCCCAGCTGGGCCGACTCGGCCCACGGGGACGAGGTCCCCTACGTCTTTGGCATCCCCATGATCGGCCCGACCGAGCTGTTCAGCTGTAACTTCTCCAAGAACGACGTCATGCTGAGTGCCGTGGTCATGACCTATTGGACGAATTTCGCCAAAACTGGGTAAGTGCCCCCCGCCCCATCCTGCCGTTCCTCTCTCCTCTGACAGGATGCTGGGTTCTCCTGAACGAGTGTTTGGTGGTCGGTACGTTTGCTACCGCTTGTAGGTACCCACGCGCGACAGCCGCTTTCCACCAGCTTTCTCGGGGACCACATTTGCTCTTAACCCCTCAGTGATTCCTGCCACAGCACACTGCTTTAATGCTCACAGGAACCTGTGTTCTCGTTGATTTTAGAGACAGGGGAAGGGACAGACAGAGGAACATCGATGTGAGACAGAAACAGGAATTTGTTGCCTCCCACATGCCCCCTGATGGGGGTTTGAACCCACAACCTTTCATGCACAGGACGTCGCCCCCACCAACAGGGCCGGCCAGATGGGTAGGACAGGGCTAGCTGTATTTCAAAAATTGTGTTTCCTACCTGCTGGTGCTGCAGGATACAGGCATATCTGGCCATTTTATTGAAAGCTGATTGGGGAGTTTGCCATCTAAAGAAGACCTCGTCTCATTTGGTAAATAGCTGTGTTACCAAAACATGTGAGCCCCGTGATAAATATTCTAATGGTGTGGCTACGGAAATGAAGTAGATCTCATAAGGACGGCAGAGAGGGATGACGTATCTGGGTATGGATATATGCATTTTTTTATATATATACAAATGTATGCATACACACACACACACACACACGCAGGCCCGCCTCGTTGTATGGCAGTTGGCTTTACCGTTAGATATTGCTTTGTTTACTCATTTATTTTACCGACTTAAGATTAAGACCCTCCGCCCGCCAGAGACAATGGCTTACCGCAGTATCAGGCGACGGTCAGCATTTTGGAAGCAAGAATGCGTTTTTCATTCCCGTGTAGGCATTGGTTTTTAAACCCAATGCTCTTGGACATTCCGTAGACCCTAGCCGTGGCTTTTCAGCCGCTGCACCACAAGAAATGGTAACACGCACGATAGCAGGCTGCGTCGTCGGGGACACTGGCCTCCCTTCCCTCCGATGGCCACATCAAACGAAAGGATGACAGCCAACCCAACAGCAGCCGTCCGGCGCGAACGCCGCAAAATCATACCTGTCTTTTGGTCAGATCAGTAAAAGATCCCTGTCTGGGTGTGCCGCAGAATTTCCGTAATTGGTGCGCGTGTGCCGTGAAACATGTCGACTATGGTGCACAGCAGTGCGTCCCCAGCGTGCATTTCATATGCACTGGGAAACCAAGAACCCCAAGTCACTCGCTCCGCTGTGACATTTGCTTCATGGTCATGGTGTCCATTGGAAAGAACGGCATTCCTAACATCTGCACAGCTGTGCTGGCTCTATGAGTATATGAGTACATAGGCATGTTTGTACGTATTCGTTTCCTAAGTAAATATACACTTCACATATAGGGATGTGTTCTCTATGTGTGTCGGTGAATATATCTTCTTGAAAAGCTCGTTGGATAAAAACATAGGAAATACCCAGAGCCACACATCCGACAGCCCGACCAACGCGGCAGCCAGCAGACTCTCGGCAAACGGCGAGAGGAGAGACCGCCCGGTGCCGGCAGGAGCCGCACGGAGCTGCGCGTCTGCGTGTCCGTAACCTAATTATGGAGACAAATGAGGACTCGCTCTCTCCTGCCTGCGTGTGCTCCTGCCATTCACCTTGAGCCTCTTGTCCTAGATGGAAAACGAAGGTGCCGGCGGGTCCGTGTGCGGGGAAGCTTCCCGTGGCGGGCCGTGTGGCCCGGTCAGCCTCCCACGGTGCTGCCCTGCCGGCCACCCCCACAACGCAGCCTGGACATGGGGCGTTTGGGGGATTTTGAGGGTCTCGACGCTCAGGGTGTGACAAGCCATCATTCTTCCCAGAGACTCCAGACGCTCCCGGTGGGAAGGGGCTTCGGGTGCTTTGCAGCCACTACCTGAGGATGGCGTGGTCTGCGGCCTGAGAAGTGCGCCGCGTGGGCGCCTCCTGGGAACAGCCAGATTCTCTGTCTTTGCGTGAAAGAAAGCTGTTCTGAGGGCCTGGGGAAGGCAGAAGGTAGAAACGGCTTGGAAAGGTGGCGGCCTGTCACGAAACACGTTCTCCTTCCCCTAGCAGAGGGTTGCTGTCGAACCAGAACGCGATGTGGCAGCTGGGTTCTGGGTGCGCAGAGGCCAACGTGACCCGTCCCCGGGGCCGGGTGCCCTGCCAACCCTGGCTGGCCCTGTGTCTCCACGCTCGTCGTCCGCCCCGGAGGGTCTGCCGGCACCCAGAGGCGTTCTTGCCTTGGAGCTGAGTCTCTCCTCACACGGGGTCGGCCCCCTGCGAGTGTCGGCGTTTCCACAGCTCGCGTGCGCTCCTAGAGGCCTGCGGGCCCGTCGCTGTAGCGGTTCCTTCTCCTGCAGAGGGAGCTCACACTTGGGTCTTGACTAACGGCTTCTGCAGGGACCCGAGTTCCCCTGAGGTCACATTCTCCGGTGCCGGGCTTGGGACCTGAGCACGCCTTCACTTGAGAGGTAACGACGGAACTGACGACACCTTCTAAAGGCAGGTACGTGTCCCGTTATGTCACGGGACTCACACACTCAGCGTCTCCCTCTGCCACCTCCTTTGCTCTCGTGAACGTCAAGCTCTCGTGCCGTTTCCCCAGCTGCAGCCCTCCGAGTCCGTCCTCGGCACCGTCCTCCCGACGTGCCCTTCTTCACGTGAGATCTAAACTCCCCGGCGTCACTCACTTTTGTGAGAACCAAGTTTTTTTTAGGTTTTTTTTTTTTTTCCCTTTACGTCTTTGGGACACGAATATTTTATCCTTTCCTTACTTGCCAAACCAGTGTTATTCGTCAGGAATTTAACTGAACCCTTACAGAAAAACAGACGCCAATCAAAGTCATTAAATTCACATTAGCTCTCCTTCCGGTCAGAGGCCCCAGGCAAAGGTGTTGTCTTTGTTTCAAAATGAAAGAAAGAGAAAAAGAACAGGGATTAATGAGGGCTACAGTTGCACCGAGGAGACACCCCCAGCCGCACGCAGGCACCACTGCGCCAGCATGGAAAACAGCGCTCTCTCTCTGCCGAACGCCTGTCGTGGCCGGCACAGTGCTTCCTGCAGCCCCTTGGCCTGGCAGTACAGGTTGGCGGCCCTCACGGAGGTCCTGGGCAGGACATGGACACGCCACGTGGGCTCAATCACGGCCCAAGCATATAGTTAAGGGACGACGAGCATTATGTGCTTGCAACATTCCTGGCTTTCTTAACGGTGACAAAGTACCAGGAGCAGACGGGAAAGAACGAAGCCTTCGTCTTGGAAAGTACCTGCCACCGGACGGTAGCCTGAAACTTCCGGTAGCGGTCTCCCCGAGGTAGCGAGACAGAGATGGTCGGGGGCCTCGGAAGTCCCTCGGAAGCGTCTGGAGGCCGTTCAGGCAGGAGCATCTCATTCTGTTTCTGCGGTCCGTGAGGAACAGAGCAGAAATGATAACTTAAGACACGTTCACACCGCAACGTTATTTTTGTTTGTTGGTTTTTTTAATTAATTTGTAAAGGTGGTTGGCGTGAGTCCGAGCGCCCTTCCAGGGAGGCAGTGGAGCCCCATCTAACGTGCAAAACAAAACGCCACTTCAGGTGTGAGCAGGTAGGGAGTGATACTTCACGGGCGGCTGGTCCGCCAAGAAAACGGGGTGCAGCTGACAGGTGTAGGCCAGTGGTTGAGGTGTTCGTCAGCCCGTGAGAAAGACCTCCGAGGCCACTGCTAGTTCGTTATGTAGTTTGCCTAGCGTTGGGGCATCAGCAACCCGGGGCGGAGAAGTTCTTTGTCCCCAAGCGGGCTGCGTCCTTGGTCCAGCTGAGGACAGAAGCCCTGACGGTGTCAGGCAGGGAACAGCACAGGCTAAAGCACGTCTGGGCTCACGATTGGAGGTGAGACGCCTGCGAGGACGCAGGGAATAGCGTAGAAGACGGCTGAGGGCCAGCCACTGGTCCTTGTAAGCACCGGGAGGACAGGCGTTGGAGGACACGAAAGCTCCTCACACTTCCAAAGAACGCAGCGTCTGCTGTCAGTACAGAGCCTGACGAGGCGACACGGGCGTCCCCAAGCCCCGTGGGTTCGTGGTGTGGACGGTTTCTAGCTGTGTGCCTGAGAAGCTTCATAGAGTTTATCGGGGACAGCTTTACCTGCCTGGCGTCCCCGAGGGTGGGCTCTGGCCTCAGAGAGCAAGAGAGGCGTTTCTTCGCTTGTCAGACGTGCCCCGCATGCCAGCACCCAGGGCCTACTGTCCAGCGTGGACACGAGACTCTGCTTCCCAGGTGACAGGTCCCGAATCAGCGGCTGTCCAGCTAAGAAACGAAAGGCCTGACAATCAGGTGAACGGAGAGTGAGTCGGCGCCCCCGTGACCTTTCTTGGGCCTCTCGGACAGGAAAAATCGACGGTGACTGTTTCCACGGCACAGTCCCGTTAAAAAGAAGAAAGTTCTCAAAAGCTTGTTTTAGAACACACTCATGGAAAAGAAGGTACGGGGTGGCTCAACACTTATTCTGAAACGTCAGATTTTTTAAATAAAAAAGCCATTCATCTTAAAATGCGTTGTTTACAAATGAACACACACACGTGGACGTGCACGGCATTAGGACCTAAATAACTTTTTGTTTTTTGTTTTTTCTTTTGTATACATGTAGTCATATGTAGGTAGCGTATATCTATATATGCACACTGATTGTATGAGCTGTGATGCCCAGTTCGTATTAATGCGTACATTCCCTGTAGAGCATACAGCACATACTGTGATGCATGGTATTATAAGCATACATCACATGCCATGTACACACTCTGCTTTTATATCCTACAGAAACGCACACCATCCTGTGTATAGTGTGAGCATATACGACTTCATGGCCCTCTGTCAGGAAAGTTTCAGGTTTTCTAAAAATGATATTTTTAGGCTTCCCCAATGACACGGAGACCGGCAGCAGGAGGACCTGCTTGAGTGTGGCCGGTAGGCTCTTGGTATGGGAATAACCATTTAGAGTTGTAATTGGAACAGTTCACCTAGAATGTCCCAGGGCGTGCTGGAGTGTGACAGTGTCACGTTACAGGATGACATGCTGATGGTGCTTTTGGAATAAAAGCGGGGCGCTGTTGGTACCGGGCAATGCGAGCGTACGTATAGTGTACACATTGTACATATTTGGGGCATTCCAATTTACGTGCCGTCAGAAAGGAGTAGCGTTTATTGAGCTCTTCCTAGACGCCGGCCATGTTGCGGTGAATCCTTCACCTCCATCTCTTGCTTCCAGAGCCCGTGTTTCCTGTCGGGGTGGAACCCTGAGAACTTGCTCACGGTTTCTCAGGTGTGAAAAGCCCACGGTTTCGGAAATGCTTTTGACAGCCTCCGATGGGGGGGGGGCGAAAGTTCTTCCTATGGCAGATGTCGTGCCCACTGGCCAAGTCTACGCTGGGCGTCCTCCCTGATGCCTGGCAGCACCCGCAGACCTGACACCTTCCGGGGTGACCTCCTGGGCCCCCTGCTGTGTGGCATCGACACCAGCAGACGGCCCGCTGCTCCTTAGAAACGCCCCAAGATGGTGTTTTCCTTCAGGGCTGTCGAAGATAAGTTGACGCATTTTAAAAGCAGTCAGAGTATGGGGAAAAGGCCGTCATGCTGTCAGGAATTATTCTTAAAAGGCAGCGGGATAAGGAAGAGGCGGAGCCTACACAGAAGGGAAAGAGAGTCAGCCGTGAAAGGACTGAAACCATGGCATGTGGGCGGTCACGGGTGGGCCTGGCGGGTGTTGCGTTGAATGCAAAAAGGCAGAGCCAAAGGGGCCATGATTTCACTTGGGGGTCAAATATGGGGCACGTGGATGTACAACACAGTATGAGTCAGCCGTTAAAAGCAAAATCGTGCCCTTTTCACCTGTACGGAGAGGCCCAGGGAGTGTGGTGCTCAGTGAACCCGTCTGGCAGAGAGAGACACATACCACGTGATTTCACTGCTCTGCGGAATCTGAAGAGCAAAAAAAAAAAAAAAAAAATTGGATAAACGAAACAAAAACAACAGGTAAGGATGGGAGTTGGAAGGTAAAGGCAGACAGTGGCCATGTGTAGAGGAAGGCAGGGAACGCCCCTGTCGTGCCCTCGGTGTTTTGTGCCCTTTGGTAAACACGTGCGGTTAACAGGTGGCACTCTCTGCTGTTACTCCACTGTGACCTCCTTGGTCCCTGTGGAAGAATGTGACCTCCTCTCTGTTTTGTGTCCCCCCCCTCCCCAGGGACCCCAACCAGCCCGTGCCTCAGGACACCAAGTTCATCCACACCAAACCCAACCGCTTTGAGGAGGTGGCCTGGTCCAAGTACAACCCGAAAGACCAGCTCTACCTGCACATCGGCCTGAAGCCCCGCGTGCGGGACCATTACCGTGCCACCAAGGTCGCCTTCTGGCTGGAGCTCGTGCCCCACCTGCACAACCTGAACGAGATATTCCAGTACGTCTCCACCACCACGAAGGTGCCCCCTCCCGACATGACGTCCTTCCCCTATGGCACCCGGCGCTCGCCCGCCAAGATATGGCCCACCACCAAACGCCCGGCCATCACGCCTGCCAACCACCCCAAACACGCCAAGGACCCTCACAAAACGGGGCCCGAGGACACCACCGTCCTCATCGAAACCAAGCGGGATTACTCCACCGAGCTGAGCGTCACCATCGCCGTGGGGGCCTCCCTGCTGTTCCTCAACATCCTGGCCTTCGCGGCTCTGTACTATAAGAAGGACAAGCGGCGCCACGAGACGCACCGGCGCCCCAGCCCCCAGCGGAACACGTCCAACGACATCGCGCACATCCAGAACGAGGAGATCATGTCCCTGCAGATGAAGCAGCTGGAGCACGACCACGAGTGCGAGTCGCTGCAGGCCCACGACACGCTGAGGCTCACCTGCCCGCCCGACTACACGCTCACGCTGCGCCGCTCGCCCGACGACATCCCCCTCATGACGCCCAACACCATCACCATGATCCCGAACACGCTGACGGGCATGCAACCTTTGCACACCTTCAACACCTTCAGCGGGGCTCAGAACAGTAGCAACCTCCCCCACGGGCACTCCACCACCAGAGTATAGCTTCGCCGCCCGACGCCCCCGCCCTGCGCCAGCCGCGCGGGAGGGCGGAGAAACGGGGAGGCCACGCCTCTCCTCCAGGAATGTTCTCCCCCCGCCCACCGAGGACAACACACACACACACACACATACAACCCAACACCGAAAGGGCAGGCCGTCCCGCCGTCCCTGCGGGCGCGCCCCCGTGGCACGACGTCCCCTGCCAACCCTACGAGCTGGGAAGAGTAGACACGCTGAGCGCGGCACCACTTTTCCGCCTCCCCCGCTCCAGCGAACGTCTCTGGACGAGGCCCCGCGCCCAGCAGGAACCTGGGGGTTTCCCGCCGCACCCCACAAGCTCACCCTTCGGGAACTCAGCCAGGGACACGTCACGGTGGTCGCTGTTTTGGGTTTTGGGTTTTTTTGTTTGTTTTTAAATGGCAATTTGAAGAACTTAATGATCATAAAATTCTTTACGTGCCATGCAACAGGGGGCCCTAGTGAAGGGAAGCGAGCATCTGTGGGGTTGCCCAGCAAACGGAGCTCTACTGCAGCAAGCAAGAGAACTCGAATTTTATTACGGGAAATTAAAAGCACTGACTCTGCAGTCCCATACGGAGACTTCTGCGCAAAACGGTGTTTTGCCAGCCGGAACTCTATTTAAGAAACTCTGTAAAAAGAAAAAGACGCTGTATATAGCTGTGAGTTGAAACACACACACAGACACCCAGCAAACGAGACAAAACAAAAAGAGGCTTTTATTGGTGTTTTTAGTTTGAAAGAGCTTTTAGCAAGATTGTACGATTCCCGTTGTGGTCTGTATATAAATATATATAAATATATATATACACACGTTCGTCATACCACCTCTGTTTCCTCCCAAACGCAGGAGGTATTTCTTCTTAATTCCTTGTGATAATGAGGACATCGGGTTTTGTCATGCGTTTTATGTGTAACGGGGGTGCCGTCCAGGATGAGACGCAGACCGTCTGTCCGACTGGCCTGGGGTACACCTTCCCATTTCCAGGTTGTACAAGTGCATGTGACAGAAACCTTAGAAGACTGTTGTTTCCGGAAACCTTTCTTTTCTTGCGTGTGTGTGCGTGCGTGTGTGTGTGTGTGTGTGTGTGTGTTAAGCTTTCATGAAGTCGCAACGCAAAGACGGACGCCCCACGTGGAGTCTATGGGAAACCCGTGGAATTGGAGACACGCACATGCAGAAAACCCCATCAGGCAAAAAAAAAAAAAGGAGAGAGAGAGAGAGAGAGATTTCAGTTCTGTCGTTCTGGTTCTTTGAATGTGCCTGGGGGGAGTAGCCTCCCAGCCCAGGGGCCTGCCAAGAAGGAGAGAAAGCGGGTCTTTGCGCGGCCTGCCCTGCCGAGTCAATACGGCTCTGTTTCCCCAGCAGCTGCAGAAGGGGCCGGACAGGGCTGGGTCCGCTTAGCTGAGCTTCTCACGTTGCAGGAGAGAGTGCGTCTTCCCTTTTCTGTTGAAGCAGTAAGTCCCTTCTTCCCCCGTAAGCAGAGTTTCTCTCTATTCTTTGTAGGCTGGTCTCAGAATCTTACTTTCCGTGGATTTGCGTATCCGTCAGCGGTCATGAGTACGGCAGAGGCAACAGCACAGCCCCCACAGGGAGACAGACCCCCAGAAGCGCTTTGCGTGGGTTTTCCAGGGAGTAGGTGTGGCTTCCCTGTTGAGGTGGCACATGGGAGTCGTTCATCCATTGGAAACAGACAAACTGGAAGCCAGAGTCCTCGCAGCACTTGGCCTTTTTGTCATTGTCCTTGCCCTCTTCCGTGACGAATATTTTGAGCGTCGTAAAGGGAGAGGGAAAAGAGGAAAGCAAACCAGTGACCAGGTCCCAGGGTTCTGTGTTGTCTGGCAGGAATTATTGCAACACCAGGAAATAGTCGCCCAAGATAGGAACAGAGAGGGTCCTCCCCCCCGCACACACACAGCCCTGCTTCCTTCGAACGCAGATCCCCTGAACGACAAAGGGACCTGTTGAAATCAGAGCGCTCAGAACAGCCCTCCAGGAAAAGACAGTTCTTAGAAATGGATGGAAGTCGCGTTTCTCTTGGTCCAGATTTGGGAAGGAGTCTTGGTGTGTTCATGGTGGGACGTAGTGCCTTCCCCCGTGGGAACACGGTGACGCAGCCGTCCTTTCTTGCAGCCCAAGGAGAAGATGGGCGTCCCCCGTGCGTGAACCCCTGCAGCTAGCGTCCCGCCACCCTTTGAGCTCTGTGCAATTCCCGCGAACCCGCGCTCCGGGACACCACAAAGCAGAGACGCTTGCCTCCATGTTGGCCCGGTACATCTGTCGTACAAATCCCAGTGTTTGTCAAGTAGTCCCAGTTGTCTTCAGCGAGCAATATGCACTGTAACGTATCACGCTTGTCACATTTGGGGGAGGGGGAAAACGAGAAAAAAAAAGAGTTCTTGTTACGTGAATAACTACTTTAGCTTTTACAGAGGGTTATGATCAAAAGCAATTTAATACACCTTCGATGATATCTTATTTCTACATTGGGAAGAAGTTATAGAATCTTCATAGAGTTCTATGAGAATTAAATATACTTGCTATCTATAAAAAAAACTGAAAAAAGAGGAAAATGAGAAAAAAATGTGTAAAAAAAAATGACTTTCCTAGGCTTTTATTCTCGACCTTCACAGGCACGCAGGGTTTAATGGTTCCTTGGGTTATGATTTTGCGATTTTGTTTTTGATTTTGCCTTAAGTAATGATAGCAGATATATATGGCTGGACACATATGTATAAACTTTTCAGCAAGCATTTTTAATAATAAAATATCACAGTATTTTCTAATGCTTTGTGCAAATAATTACGCGTCCACTTTTTTGTAGGCGGTTGGCTGATTTATTTCCATCCTGCATACACCTGTTTCGTTTGCCGGCTGAACGGCCACCGCACATGTTGGGGGGTGAGGGACAGCTCCCTTGGGAATAGGTCGCTTTCTTACCGTTGGGAGCACACTTTCTGTGCGGCGACCATTGGGTCAGTTCTACGGACGTGACATTGGACACAAAAGCCCCGGATGGGGAAACTCACAGGTAATATGTTTCCAGAAGGGGAGAAGCTGAATGGGATCCTTCTAGCACCGACATCCTTAAACACTCCTAGGTCAGGAGTGGGGTGTGATGTCACGGTGTCTTTAAGCTTTCAAACAGAGCAATCGGTCCTTCAGGAAACCTTCAAGTGGCCGCCCAAAATTCCACTGAACAAAATTCAAGAGTGAGGAAATTGCTAGCATAGCAATGACAGCTAATTTGCTGTCCCTGTCCACCTAGCGACGCCTTCTGTCTTACCTAAAGTTCACAGTCACCCTGAGGGGCAGGCACCCACGTTGACATTTAAACAGAAAGAGTTTGGAATCAGGAACTTTTGAGGGTTTACACTTCTTAGTGAGAAAAGTCTAGAACAGGGGCGTCCGACCTTTTGGCGTCCCTGGGCCACGCTGGTAGAGGAAGACTTGTCTCAGGCCACCACGGGAACACACAAACACTAGTGAAAACTGATGAGCAAAAAAAAAAAAGAGGTCAGTGCACAATTTTTGTGATGTCCACCACCACCGATGAGCAAACACGGCATCACATACTAACCCTAATTAAGCAGCGGCTCTTTCGATAACCTTTTAGAGGTCGTCGAGCAGGTCCCACGTTTGTGATCACTCACGTAGAAAATGTACACACCTTAGCAATGACACTAAGTCATGTCTTAACTCAATTGACGATTGTGATGGGTTGCACGTGGCACTCAGGTCACAGGTTGGACACCGCTGGCCTAGAGGTGAAGGGGGTGTCGAGTCCCCCTTAGAGGCTGCAGACTGTCTGTGACTTGTCCTCGCCCACAATGGCTGAGGACAGCCTTGACTGGATGTCATCTAGACTTACAGTTGACCCTTGAACAAGGCCAGGGGGTTAGGAGCGTGGACAGTCCCCCCTTTCCCAGTCAGATATTCACCTAGAACTGGAGTCTCCCCAGACTGTGCTCTGGTTGGCTGGCAGACGCGCCAACCGCGTGACCAGCCAGTTAGCACACGTGGCAGTACTTTGTACAGTGTGTGTGTCGTATAGAGCATCCTTACAATACAGTAAGGTAAACAGGAGAGAATGTTATTTTAAAAATCATAGGGAAGAGAAAATATATTTACAGTATTGCACTGTGTTTATTGATACCCCCGCTCATGCCACCTGTTTGTAAGATTGTCTGTCTTAGTACCTCCATCCCGAGGTTTCAGCCCGGGTCCCAGCAGTCAGGTGGCCGACCTGTTTCTCCTTCATCAGAACATCCGTGCTCTGAGGTCCCCACGTCCCGTCTCACGAGTTGCATGATTCAGAGAGAGAAAAAAAAAAAATTAGATTCTGCCACGGACATAAAAGCGATACTCTCCCTGCACACTTTTTTAACTTTTTTTTTTTAAGAGTGATATAGGAAAACGGTTTTTACAACCCACTGTTCCCATAAAGTGACTGTCCGATCAGCACAAATGCCTAGAAGCCTTACCCACGGTTGCGTTTTCTGGAGGCGAGGGTGTTAGGGACCTAGGGCAGACGTCCTGCCATGGCACGTGTGGTCAGAGAGGAGACGGAGCTGGTGCAAGGAACTGGGTGGAATATCCCCACGGGAGGCCTATGGATGTGTCCCTGTGGTCATTCCCTCCTGACCGGAGAGGACTGGCCACTCTGGGCACAGAGAGGGATGACCGAGGAGTGGCCCCGGGGGAAACGGTTCAGTGAAGACTCTAATGTCCACATGCAAGGCCTTGGGCCTGAGTCATGTCCCTTCGTGTCAGTAGGAGGTGGTCACAGACATTCCTGGCACCGCAACGTACAACCCTAGCAGGTGCCGCATGGAAATGGCACAGTTCGATGGGACCCAGTGTCAAACGTTGGAAGCCGTGTTGTGCTCCAGCGGAGAGACCTGTCAGATCTTTCTTTCCTTGGGGACATGTCATTTCCACACACAGCTTTAACATCAACCTCTGTAGCCTGTTTATATTATTGCACTTTAGCTATTAATAAGGCGTTATTAGCTATAATTTCTAACTTATTTTTATGTGCTCTTTTTGGTGTGCTATCGGTCATATTCAAAAATATTTTTTTCAAATCATAAGGAGCAAAAATACGTAATTCTCTCTAAGGCCATGCACTGCGTACAAAGAAACTTAAAACGAGTTTAAGTGCCAAGCACTTTTTTTTAAAGTACTGATTGAGTCAGCCATTTCAAGAATACTTACTTGTTTTGAATTTTAGAACTTCAAATAGTAATCAAAATGTATTGCTCTGAATAGTTGTGCATCAAGATATTTGGTCCTGAGACCACTTTCCCGGTATAGATTCTTCCACCGCCCAGGTGAGGAAGCCGAGGTGCAGAAGGTTAAATAAATGGCCCCGAGGGGCCGAGTCAGGAAAAGGGTTTGAAACGAGCGTGGCATCTCTGGAAGGCTTATCGACGAATCTCCCCTCACCTGCTTGGTACAAAAGTAGATGACCCCTGTGGAAAGTTTGCAAGCTATGAAAGAAGATAAAAAATCATCATCTCTCTGCACCTGGAGAAACATGATAGCTTACGTACACAGCGAAGTGTACACAGACTGCATTCGGGGTGTGCGTAGAATTTTGTTTTTAAAAAATACCTGTTTTACCAATTGCTGTCACTTACACGGTCATGTTCATTTGGCGTCACTTAACGTCGAAATCTCACTTTTGCTGCAATAAGGTTTTGGAAGGCTTGCGGTGCCTGCGTCTGAGTGGGAAATTATATATATTAGGGTTGGTGAGCAGAACGAAACACTTAGAAATGTGGCTGGGAGTTTATAACGGAGGGAGGGGAAGCTTGTTGCAGTAGGAGCAGCTGCCACGTGGGTCATGAAACCAGCCAGTGACAGACGCGGTCTTCGATTGGCTGCAGATGAAAGCAGAGAGGACCTTGCCTGTAGCCTGCAACCCGTGTGCTAGCCGTCGAACCCGTGCGGCCTCGGCTCGTGCTTTGAAATCATGTGGGGCTCCCCCAAGAGTTCATCCGTACGGGCCTGCAGCAGGCACCCCATTTCCCAAGATGCACGTGATATCAAGAATCTGTATTTTCTGATCTGGCTGCATGGCCAGTCCTGCGTGGCAGTTTTACAAGCTCCTTCTCTTGTACTCACATCTTTGGGACAACGTCTGGACTCTTGACTAGATGGGGTCCCAGCTTCGGGGGGCCGGGGAGCACTTTGCTTACTGTTGTTGTTTCAGAAGAGTAACCCCGCGCCCCTTTACTAATCTCTATCCCATATTGACAGGTGGTTTTTCCATTCTGTCCCTCCTCCCGTCTGAAAGTCAAATTTCTACGAGCTGGCGTGGCCCCACGGGAGATGGATAGGACGTCTGGTCACCTTTGACATCGGTGACCCACGTTACTGTGGCAGACCGAATGCTAGTCATCACACAGCAAGTTTTAACTGGGTTCCAAATTGTGTCTCAAGCACCCCGAAACGTAGGCCGAGCCCTCACAGAAAGAAGGCCCGCATGGACCTCCGGAGATGTGTGTCTTTGTTAGCGGAGACTTATCCATGTGAGTTTTATGCCGTGTGCAGACTTGGAGCTTTGAATTTTGAATTAATTATTGGGGTGACTGGAGCCAACGACACTGTGCATCGTGTCTGCAAAAAGTCTGTGAGCGTCGGGAGGTGGGGGTGTGTGCTCGAAAAACTTACTAACTTTCGTTCCCCACCCCCTTCTCTCTCCTGTTTTCTAACTGGCCCCTGAAATGTTGTTATCCCTTGGGCCATCACCACACTGTCGTCTGTATCCACAGGTCAGGCCTCCCAGTTCTTGGCCTGTCCCCTTTTGCATCCAGTCCCCTCCAGCCTGCATCTCCTCTGACAGCTGTCAGCCTGCCCATGTGTCTGTGCCTCTGTCTCTATTTCGTTCATTAGCTTCCACATGTCAGGGACATCGGGTGGTATCTGTTCTTCTCTGACTGGCCGATGTCACTCAGCATAATGCCCTCCGGGTCCATCCACACCCTTGCAAATGGTAAGGTTTCTTTCTTTTCGATGGCTGCGTCCCAGGCAGCAGTTAAAGACGGGAAGCACCGTCACTCTGATGACATCCAGGAACTCAGCGTAACAACCCGGCGACAACAGTTTTTATTTTCCATTTTCTCTGTGTTCATTTAGCACCGGTACAGCTCCCACAGGAGGTCCTGCGGGGATACACGAGAAATAGTTGAGTGTGATTTGTTTGTGTTCCTGGAGAGGAAAGGGGCCGCTTCCGGGGCTCTGCAGATACACAGGCAGCGAGGGCACGAACAATAAGACAAAACTGAGGAAACAATACCGAAGTTTGGTTAGGGGACAAGATAAAACAGAGAAAGATGCACTATTATCTGAGATGGAGATACATATATATATATTATACAAACACGGACACGTGTCGTATGTAAGATGTGCTGTGTGTTGCGTAAACGCCTGCACTATACATATATCCATACTCATAACTGATTGTTGCTTATAAAAATGCCTGCCCACACAGCATATCAACTTTTCCTGGCAAACATCACAACAGTGCATTGGGTAGCAGGGCGTCTTGTAAACGCTACACACGATACAAACAGGAATCTGTGATTTCCTTGCACTGTTTGATCTTCAGATCAAGCACACACCATCTGTTCCTTTCATCGTAACAGAAACCTCCACGGATAAGACCAAAGCCAGTCCTTGGGATGTAGGGTTAGTCTGTTAATACCATTGCTCTCCGTCGAGGGGAACGGGTGCTGCTTAGACGCCAGTGGACGCCCAACATGGCTGACCCCTCATTCGCACACCCTTGTCCCACCAAGACACAAGCCGTGTACTGCACCTGTCAAAAGGTGAGACCGTGCCATGGGGTCTGTGTGTTTGTATAAATATATACATATAAATAAATGTATGTTATACATCGATGGATATCCATAACAGAAGTCCATAAATTCTACACATCTGCGGGTTTTCTAAGCCGTGAAAAATTCTATGCAGCAGACCAGGGTCATTGGAGAAGGGGTCCTTAGAACCCAATTAAGCAGGGATTCTCATGCATCCACTTCTTCCCTCATTAGGAGACAGTCTTTCGGGAGACGTCAGGGAACGTGGTTTGAAACCAGACTGACCGCCGTTTCCAGCTCCCACACTTAATGAGCTGTGTAAGCTCACGTTACTTACAGTCCTCGTTTCTCCCCGCATTCGGTTGTAGGGTCAGAATATAAATGATGTCATCAAGTAATAGGAATAATGGCATAAAATATCTGAGGGTTTTTTTTTTTAACTGTACGTGCGTTAATATCATCAGAAAAATATTTTAACAAAAAATGCAAAGAGACATAGCCCAGTAGGTGGTGCTGTCCCCTCTGAGCACAGACAATAGGCACGTGGGGTTGAAGGGGACACATGCCATTAGCTTGGCTACGGTTTGATGATTCCTCCAACTCTGTTCTTCTTTCTCAAGGCTGCTGTGGCTCTTTCAGGACCTCGTGCTCCCTTATAAATTTGGGGGATATTTACTCTGGTTCTAGTTAGAGATGCCACCATGCCTTCTCTTGGAATGGCACTGAACCTACAGATTGCTTTCGGTAGTGTGGCTATTTTAATGACGATTCTTCCCGTCCCTGGACAGGGTGCTTCTGCCTATGTGCGTCCTCTTCAGTTTCTTTTTTCAGGGTTGTATCGTTTTCCAAATACCGGTCTTTGAGTGTCTTGGCTACATTTATTCCTAGGTTGTTTTTTTTTTTTAATGCAATTGCAAATGGGATTGTTTTCTTACTCCCCCTTCCTGTGATAGAGTTCATTATTGGTGTATAAAAACGAAACTGGTTTCTGGATATTGATTTTGTATCCTGCTGCTTCACTGAATTCGTGTATGCATTCTCGTAGTGTTTCGGTGGAATCGTTAAGGTTCTCTCTGCGCAGTATCATGTCAGCTGCAAATCATGACAGTTGCACGTCTTCCTTTCCCATTTGGATGCCTTTTATTTCTTCTCGTCTGATGGCTGTGGCCACGACTTCCAGTGCTGTGTTGACCGAGGGGAGCTGGGTGGTGGGTGCCGGCACAGGGGGGTGCACTGATGTAAAAAGTGCAAGGCTCTCCATTGAACTCTCCAAAAGCTCCGTTGAAGCATGCCTCTCTATCTTGCACACCCCGGCGACGGTGGAACTTACATTAAAGAGGAAGATGCAATGGCTTTCTCTATATTTCTTCCAGCTCGATGGTCCCTTTTTTCACTCGATCTGCCAAAGGAAGCTGAAGCAACGACCCAACCTGGGTTTTACCCCACAATCGGCCATGAGGGAGAACTTTTGACAAGAGTATGCGAACACCATCTTAGCTAATACCTTTCGGATTAAAACTTTTAAAAATCCCCCAAATATCACACTGGGCATGGGCAGCTTCTGCTGCTGGCTCAGTGCATAGCAGTTTAAAACAGATCGAGGAATGATGACCGGGAGCCCCTGTGAGACCACTTCCAGGGAAAGGCGGTTGTTTCACTAGGATGGGAATCAAAATATACACAGATATCTCACCCCCCACAGTAGCTCTTTAGAGATGCGGCTTCTGGAATGTGATACTGTCACTGGAGATGCACGGCCTTGGAGTCCTACGGAAGATTGGGTCCTCTAAGAGCTCTCATTCTATTTCACCGTGGGATCGATGGCACGACACCGCCGTGATGGTTCTTGGTGACCTGGACCATTGAGATCCACTGTGCAAGGTGGTTATTTTTGGACCTCAGAAGTGTCCTGCCTGGGAATGCGCGGTCATTGGTACTGAAAGCTCTTAAATGTGGCCTGTGCCAAGGATTTTTATGTCATGATTTCCACATGCCTGATTTGCTGTCAGCCTCAAGGACACTTGCGTTTTCAAACAGAAAAAGAATTCAGCTGAGCCAAGAAGGTAGACCGCAGGAATGAAAACAACCGCCGTAGGTTGAAACTGAGGGGTTCTCAATTACACAGGAGTCGGTGAGGGAATTAAATAAGTTGATGAGGCACAGAGTTCGATGAGAACTTTCCAGGAGAAAAAAAAAGGGGGGTGGGTGGTAGTTTAGCCACAGCTGGATTCTGAAAAATAGGAAAGAGCTTTGTCTTGCAAGCTGTTCGGGGCAGGAGGGAAGAAGCTTCCAGACAGAACAGGATTCCTGAGCCACTCAGGACTTTTGTAATAACTGAAGGAAGCTGAGGGGATTGGAACCTGTAGGGAGCGAGTGGGTTCAAAGGCGAGCTTGCACATGTCAGCAGAGCCCAAGCCTCTGTCTTTTGATCCTGGTGATAGATGGACAGATCCCGGTCACCCTACCAGGGAGTGACACCCCAGGCTTGCGTGCACAGAGCTCAGCAAAGCTGTGCGGGGCTCGGACACTGAGTGGCAGGGCCAGACAGTCCACGAGGGGTCAGTCGCAGGCCGAGCAGGTGGCTGGCATGAAGTGGCTCGGAAGAGAAGCAGACAGGCCCCGTTGGTGCTGTGGGCACGGGACGTCCTGGGCCAGCTCTCGGGTGGAGGAGGGCAGGTACGGAGGGGAGGAGAGTAGGCAGCTCTGGAGAATGTGCAGGCCTGAGTAGGTCACCAGAAAGGCAGGGATGGACCCCGAGGAGCACATCCCAGTATCTGCTCCACACCCGCTCAGAAGGGAACCCCATGTGGCAGTGAACTGATGGGGAATGGGTGCGGCGGCCATGACGTAGGTGCCAGGTCGTCTCCGTGAAGAAACGAGATGTCCGCGCAGTACGCGGAGGTGAGCGAGTTGGCACCTGGCAGAGAAGCCCAAGACCGAGCGGCTAGAACTGTGGTAGGCAAAGGAGGGGAGCACGACGTCCCAGAGGTCCAGAGGAGAGAGCCTGCGGGGACAGGGAGGGTGGCCACCAGGACCGGCAACGGCTGGCAGAGCAGGAGAGGTGGGGACAGAAAGGGTTCCGTGGGGTCCGCTAGTGAGAAGGGCGATGTGCTCTGGGCAAGGAGAGCTTTGGGGAAGTGGTCACAGCAGGGTGAGCTGGGACTTACCTGTAGGGTGGCCAAAAACAATCAAGATGAGAGACGCAGCTATTGTAAGCTTTTTATTTTATCTTCACCATCCATCTCACCTACGTGTTATCTGTGTATGCAGCTACCTCTTGTCTGTCTATAGGTATCCACCTACCTATCTGTCCATCCGTCCGTCCACCCATGGATATATATCTGCCTATCTATCTATCTGTCATCTGTCTGTCAATCATCCACCCATATCTGTATATCTATCCGTTTTTCTGTTACTTTTGTCTTGTATCACGGCTCTCTGTATTTGCCTGTGTATCTATACCTGTTATGAGCACTTTTTCATGGCTGCCCTTTCTCTATATCCTGATCGACCCTTCGTAGTCCCTCTCCCTCCCTTCTTTAATTAACCGCCTTGGTGTGAGGTGGCATCTCATTGTGGTTTTGAGTTGCATTTCCCTGGTGACTAAGGATCCTGGGTATCATTGCATGATCTCCCTAGCTGTTGACATATCTTCTTGGGCGAAAAGTCGATTCGAAGCTCACGGTGATTATTTTTTGAGACGGAGCTATTTGTCTGTTGCATTGCTGAGTGAATCTGCCTTTCATGTTTACTTTGGGGGAGGACCGGCTGATTTGTGTCGAGTGAATGATAATAACCCATGGCGGTGAACCGTGAACACCTGAAAGGTGATTGGAAAGTGGAGCTGCCTCTCCGTCCCCCGTCAACAACGGTGTGCATTCCTGGTTGAAAGCATTTTCCTTTCAAAGACTTAGGAGACTCTCAGGTCCGGGTTATACGGGGAAGGCGGAGTTGTGAATCTATGCCATGTTCTCACGCAGCCTCCACTTGGAGTGATACCAGCACTATAAGCTGTCATGTGACCACAGAATAAGACAGGTTCCCGAGAAGAACAGCCAGGGGCCCCGTCCTTTAACTTAGTAGCTCTTTTGTAGCTGTATCTTTTTGTATCCATTGTTTGCAGCTGAGGCATAACCCCCCAAAAACCACTACCCCAGTCCCCTTCTCCGACCAATAGTGCACAGGTGTCTGATGTGACATTATCATCGAGTTATCCTTTGATTACAAAATTCCCCCTTTTATAAACTTTTTTAAATTGCAAAATTACCAGAAAAAAGTTCGTTTCTCCCCTTATTGTCTAATGCCTTGTCACCTTTCTATCATGTGTACTAAAATGAGATAAGGAGGTCGTGCCAGCTACGACTTTGACTATTTCCCCATTTTCCTCAACTCTGCAATGTTAGTGAGCTTTTCTTTCTGTGTTATTAGATTCCCATTTTGTCATTGGCAACCCGGTGCTAGAAAAGTTAAATATTTTTCTAAACCTCCACATCATTAACGCGTCCTGGCTCTCGGGTGTCTGTCTTTTTTTTTTTTAATATGAACACGGAGTGCGAAGGGGAAGGATGTCTGTGGTTTCTGCCATAGGAAGGTCCCCGGGATGAGGCCACGCTTCCGCACCCCAAGTTTCTCCTTAAAATCCAGCTTAACAGATGCGTGCTGAACTGTCAGGCAAGCTTGCCTCCTCCTACGTTTTGCAGTGGCGGAGAGAAACTGCTGCCTCGCATCTCCAGAACATTTCTTCTTTCCCTCACGCGACTGCTGAGGGCCACCTTCGTGGTCCCCGCAGAGAGAGCCCACTGAAATATAAATGAGAACACAGTCTCCTTTGCTGTTTAATGGGCCGCACCGAGTTCAGCCCCATGCCCGGAAGTCACTGCTGTATGATTCCCTGGTAGTTAGTCGCTGGGAGCTGCTTTTTGCCATAATGAACGAGACCGGCAACATCAAAGGGGGCAGTGGGGATACTTCATGTTTTATTTAGAGTTGCCGTCAAGCAGGGTACGTGTGATGAAAGGAGCAAAATGAGTATTTGCATAAGTTGGCTCCCGAATTTATTCACCGCCTCATGACTACATGACTCCCCTGGTTCATTGGAAAGACCTAATGAACGACAGTTTTGTCTGACTACGATGGTGAATTATTGATTTGTATGTTGGAGGAGTTCTGTTCCAGCCACAGCAGTGGTTCCGCCGACCAGACGTTTCTCTTGCTCACTGCAAGAGAGGGTGCACCTGTCACAGCAAACCGTAGAACTCCAGCACCAAAGCTCTCCTTAGTCACCTCCTGAGTTTTTGACAAGGGCGCTGGAACCAGCGATCTCTGGGAACTGTGGAAAGACCAGCTGACTGGCAATTAAATAGGACTGCACTGGTCGACAAGACACCTGATCGGGGACTTGGCTTTCGGCACCTGTGTGGAATCTGAGCAAGATAAGACAGCGGTGAAATGAGGAAAGTAGGGGGCTCCGGTCTTTGAGCAAATAAGAAGACATGTTTTTGAGACCCTGGGCACCCATTTCTTAGTTCAGATTCACTGTCTGGTACACTTTACTTTTCCCAAACACCCGCCATTGGTCATCCTTCTAATGACAACCCATGATTCTGCCTCTTCCTTTGCATCCTTGTGACTTGTCATCTGTTGCTGCTGCTCCAATGACAACAGAAATGTGGCTGAAGACACTTGTTTCTCTGGGTTACGCGTCCAGGCCTGGCTTTGGTGTGTGCGTGGGGGGGTGTCTGTCTCAGGGTGCCCCACGAGATGGCCTTCGACGTGGTGGCCGTGTGAGAGGTCACTTCCAAAGACTGACTGGGAAAGGGTCCACTTGCGAGCTCAGTCAGGCTGTTGGCCGCATTAGGGCTGGCTAGTTCGCTGGGTGGTGAGGCTCCATTGCTGCTGTAGACCCTCTGGTCTGCTCTGACACAGCCCCGAAGCCTGGGGGGCTGACATAGGAGACCTTTGTTTCCCCCAGTCCTGGAGACCAGAAAGTCCACGGTCAGAGTGTTCTCAGGAAGGTAGGGTATCGTCCTGAGTCCTGTTACCTTGACAAGCTGATGGTCAGCATCTGCTGGTTCGCTCACATCTTGTTTCTGTTTGTGGACAGAGAGAGATGATGGGTGGATGGATAGATAGATAGACAGACAGTTGATTGACAGGTTGAGTGCTAGAATGATCAATAGATACATAGATATTGAGAGAGAGGAAAGAAGAGAGAGATGACAGATGAAGAGGTACATGGTAGGCTAGATGGCTGATCGATTGATTGATTGGTGGAATGGCAGGTACAAAGATATTGCGAGGGAGAGAGAGAGAAGGAGGGGACTGGCCTGTGTTCTTATAAGCACAGCAATGCCCCATGGTGGCCCCAACCTTATTTCAACCCACTTACTTCCCGAAGAGTCTTCCTCAGACACCAGCACATTACAAGTCAGGGCTTCAGCCTAGGAAACGGGTGGGGGTGGGGCACAGACATTCAGTCCTTAACTCTGTCCAGAGGCCACGCCAGTGCCCTTGCCACGTGAATCCCTGATACATGGCTTCCGGTTTCATCCAAGCCTCTGTGTCAGGAAGGTGACTGCTTGGGCCACCAAGACCGAGCTCAGCGCCAGCCTGTCACTTCTCCCCTCTTGGCCTGGGGAGAAGGAAATCACTGGGACAACCAGCACTTAATGCCTCAGACTTACGTAGAGGTGGGACCGAGAGGATTTGGAGGTCGTGGGCGTAGCTCTTCGGTAGACAGCTTCCCCCAGGACCTTCCGGCTTGATCCTAGCTGGGTGAGGATCAGAAGGGACTGGAAATGGTCCACGCCCCCAACTGTACCTACCTCCTCACTCGGCATCTCCGATGGGAGTATCTCCACACCCAGAAGATAATCCAAGGGCAGACGGACATGACAGACCCCAGACCCCACACACACCGTGCACAGTCTGAAGAATGTTGACCACAGTTCATTGAAAATGCTACAAACGGAGGAGGGTTTACATGTCAGTTTACATACCTTTTAAGCCCCAAAGTCCCTTGTCTGGTACTGTTGTGTATAATATTTCCCTTGACAATAATGTTTAGATTTTGTTCTGTGAGTTTGAATTCTGTAGAGTATACACTGAGTATCTTTTTCATTCTACTGGTCCCCAAAGTTCATCTTCATGGGCTCACGAATTAGGGTTGTCTGCTGTTTTATATCCCTAAGCTTCACATTACATCTTGACTTATTTTGCTGGAAATTTACGCACATGTAATCACTATCATTTATTTATTTATAGTCACATGTGCTCTGAACGTTATCTTCTAATGAGTATTCTATATTGAATGCTAATGCTATTGATTCGGGTCTCTTCATTCTTTTAAACGTGTTTCTTATAAATAGATGGCGACGTTTCTTTTTGTAATACCCAAATAAATGCCATATTGAAGTTATAGGTCCACATGTAAACAGTTCAGAAGGCGCTTTTCAACTGTAACTAACTAGGTAATTAATTTGAATGATATTCAGAAATACAGAAATGGGAAATTTATGTTATGTTGAAGAGTGACAGGTAAAGCATATGGCCAGATCAATATATCTGATTAAAGCTGACTTCCATCCAGTTGCCAAAAAAAGTTTATGAAACTCCAGCACATAACTTTAAAATATCTATCATAGGCAGATGCAGACTTCTGGAAACAACATGAGAAGCCCATCTTTGTGTTTAGAGTTAGCCTTTATTCCTTAACTAAGGGTAGTAAGTGGCCTTTTAGAAAAACACTCAACTGTGTATACAGAAAACAAACATGCCCGTAGGGGCTGCGCTCGAGAACTCTGGATTTACAGTCTGGTAGGAAAATTACAAAACCTAAGATCAAGAGACTAGAATTTAAGACAGAGGATGTAGTATGCTGCGGTTCCCTACCGACGAGCAAACTTCCCCTTCTCTTTGTGGAAGAACTCTCGCCCCACGGGGCACCCCAAACGGATCTCCTTATCAAACATCGCAGGGCATAGAAACACCACCATCGCCCAGGCAAAAACCCAGGACCGCGGGTCCAAAGAAATACAGAGGCTATCAGTGTCTCCAAAAGGAAGCTTTGGGTGGGCGTGTGTGGCGGCAGTGGGGAGGGTTGCGCTCTGATTGTCGGGAGAAAAGCACACTAAGGCCACATCACTGATACAAAACGGGGAACCCTCTTTGTCCTGCTACAGGGTTCTCTGGGAAGTATCAGTGTGGCTTCCAGATTTCAAGAGAGCCTGTTGATAGGGCCCATGCATTTCAGCCTCAAGGGATGGAGAAACAGTAGACAACAGGTTGGAAGAGGCGAATAAAGGAGCCCTTTCCTCATGCTAGCTATTGCTCAGCTATGACCCGAGCCTGAGCAGGTCTCAAAGCAGCGTGGTCTCTCGGTCCGGGCGCTCACATCAGCCCTTCTCTGCGGTCTCAGCCCTCCTTCTTGAGATTGGACTGAAAGCAGAATGTCAGTGATAGCATTTTTTTTTTTTAAGTGTATGGGCACGGCATTTAATGTATGACCAGTCAATGCGTCAGGCACAAAGTATTTAAGGATAAAAATGACAAGGCCAACGTGAAGGTTCAGAGCCAATGAACAGCGGGAACACAACACACGCCGCGGCGTCACTGAGGTACAGCCGGGCTGTTCCGAGGTCCCAGAGAGGTGCCGTCTAACAAGGCGCGGAGTGCAGTCAACGCACAGTCCCGGGGAAAGCGGGCCTGAAGGGGGTTTTGAGGAACGACGGTGACTTCACCAAGAGAAGGACCAGGAGAAGGGTATCATTTGCAAGAACGATATTGGCTGCCTTTGGTCATTAGGTGTGGTGGAGACATTAGCTGGTTGCTTGAGGAGGGAGCTAAGGCCACAGACGTAAGATCACGTCCGTAGGAGCTTGTTACTCCAAAATGGGATGGCTGCTGCTTCTTTCCTCAATTTTGGTTACAAAGGAAACTCGGCTCTTGCCCGGTAAATGTTAGAGGTAGTTTCTTCAGCGTCTGGAATGCTTG
This sequence comes from Mormoops blainvillei, assembly GCA_004026545.1. Taxonomy (NCBI): domain Eukaryota; kingdom Metazoa; phylum Chordata; class Mammalia; order Chiroptera; family Mormoopidae; genus Mormoops; species Mormoops blainvillei. Next base: position 44,760 of record PVJD01003765.1, read on the forward strand.
GCATTAGCTAAATCAGTCCCGTTGGGTCTAACTCAATCAACCCAATATCTTCCCTCTGGGGCTTGGGCATCCAAAGAATGAAGGAATGGATTCCCATTGGTTTTCAGATGTTTGTTTTGTTCTTGCCAGAAAATTAAAAATGGAATTTTAATCTTAACATTATAGTTGTTTCTTTCACACCAGATGGAATGAAGTCAAAGACTTCTTACATTTCCACATTAAAAAAAAAACAAAACAGCGTGTGTTTCCTATAAGTGCTTAATGAGAGCTGATAAACCTATCAGGATCAATAAGAGAAAATTGCTTCTACATGTTACTATGAAATTATTTATGCTACTTTGATTTATGGAAAATAAATCATTAACATTTACATATTTGATTTCAGCTGTAAGTCATGCAGTTCCTTAAATAAGATTTGTGGTCCCAAATGTTCTTGCTTGTTATTTTTGCGAAGAACAGATTGAAACTTAACCATCTTTGCCCTAAATCAGCGGGCTCACAGAGCAAACCAGCTCTCAGAAATAAAATGAAATTGAAAAGTATTTCAGCATCCTTTTCTAACGATGAAATTATAAATATTAATGAAACTATATTCTCCTAAAAAGACAGTTAGGAATATGAGTTTTCTACTCTGTCACAAAATCAAATTGCATTTGCACGTCGTCGTGGTTAGAAAGTCCGAGTGCGTGACTGTACAGTTGCACGGATTTAACCCTTCAGTGGCAGTTTTGTTTTCTTTTATGTTTTTGAACAATTGGAATCTCGAAAGGATTTATCAGCAGGTGAAATCTTGGCTTTTATGGAAATCTTGGCTGCCGTCTAAAAACAGGGATTAGTGGTCTTTATTTTAGGAGCTGACAGATGGGTTCCCTAAATTGGAAGAAATTATGTTTTCTGCTCTTTCTCAAGATATCAGCGAGGTTAGAACAAGCTATCGTCATTTCAGGGGCCATGATCGATGCCACTGAGTCGGAAAGTCCTAAGAGTAACTGATCAAAATTGTTGACCCCGCGCTGACCAGAAAAATGTACATAGGGACCTTTGCACATAACGCATTTTCTGGGATTTTCAGCTCATACATAGATGGCTGGTTCAGAAAGTCTCCTTCCAGAAGTAAAATATCCTTGGAAGAATAAGATGCCTTTGTTAATTTGGGAGAGAAAAAAAAAGGTAACGTAAACAGATTACCACCAACAAAGATGAGCAATAAAAATTTGTCCCCAGTATTTCCTGAAATACCTGTAAATTAAAAAAAAAAATTCCAGGAGTAAGAATTTTTCATGGCCTTAGTGTTCATGTGGACATTTTAAGGATAATCTGCAACTCCGAATATTTGTACAGAATTTTCTAAAGGTGGCTGTTCTTAGGTAGAAGTCTCAGCTGGGCCCCGACTCCAGTGAATCCACCGTCCGTCCCTGGTGGGTACCGGCATGGCAAGCCATCTTCTGTCATTGCCATTCTTAGGTTTCAGACCCTTCAGCACGTTTTCTTTTAAAATGCCAAACCAATAAATAAAATGTACATTTTGAGTCCTATTAAGAGGATTCCGCTCTACTTTCCACCATGTTGCTTTTACCTCGGCTTGATTGCGTTTTCCTTTATTATAATTTGTGAAAAAATTAAAATGGAATACGGCAGGCAGTTCAGTTTCAATGGAATTGGGTAACATGGTGGCACGTCATCTATAACTAATTTTATTACTCCTGCCCTTGACTGGGGCACCATAAATGCCCATCAACAGAAGAAAACATAAAAAAGACGACCACTGTCATAGTCATACAATGGATACCACTCAGAATCCAATCAAACAAACATAATAGCGATTTGGCAACAGCATGGATGAACCTCCAAACCATTTTGTTTAGTGAAAGAGGCCCAATGTGCCCACAAAAAAGTACGTACTGTCTCATTCCACTGACCGAAGTCCAAGAACTGGCCAGGCAAATCCACGAGAGAGAGAATTTTTGGAAAATGGGCTTGAAGCATCTTCCTGGGATGTTGGGAGTATTTTATATCTTGTTCTAGGACCTGTTCCCATGGCTACATCTGTTGGTACCAATTCCTGAAGCTGCATCCGTAGGCTGTATGCATTCAACCGTACGCACATACGTACCTAACTGAGATGCCGTTATTTTTAAGATGGTAAGTTACACCAGAATCCGCTGACATGCGTCTATGGGAGCATAAATTCCAGAGTAGGTGTTACCAGGCGGTATGCAACAAACTTCATATACCTAATAACACCTTGTGGAACTAGCCTACAGCGATGATGTCAGGGAAGTCCCCTTTACAGATAGCACTGCACGCTCGAAGAAGACATCGAATTATAACCAACATTGTTAAGAAGCGGTTCCCTTCCAACTGGTGAGATTTTGAAAAACTGGTACGTGTGAGAGAGTTCACGAACGATTCAAGATCACTGACACGTTGTCCCAGGGAGATGAAGACCTGAAGATTTTCACTTTCACTGTTTGAACCATAGGACTCATTCTAAAAATACATATTGGAGTGAATAGCAGTAATGAAAGGATGGTAAAATACGTTTTCTTTCCTTCTGGTAAAAACATAAATAACAGACTGGTAATTTAAAACTTTCATCGTTTATTGTGCTGATGATGCTGGGTCTTTTTTTTTGTTTTTGTTTGTTTGTTTGTTTGTTTTTACTTTTCTCAATCTTCCAATCCATGGACTGCATTCCACGCTTTGGCACACGAGCCGACGATTAACTGATTGTGTAACTGAACACACCTAGAAATGCATGATGGATGTAATGAAATACCGTATAACGCCATCAGATTGACAGGTATGTCATGGTGAGTCTTGCTAATCTGATTGGATGCTCTTACCTCAAAAACAATCATGATGACCCCAAAATAATTATCTTTCCAATTGGCAGACATCTTAAATAATTATTTGGGGATTTAAAAGAGGGAGCTTTCCACTCTTTAGAAACAATGTACTGTTATTGTGAGCCTCCCAAGCACATACTAATTCTGAGAATGCGGTGATATCACCGTTTAAATCGATAGTGGCTCATTTTCAGCCAACTCACTTCATGAAAATTCATGAGGGAGGACTTTCCTCTTTAAATTCTCAGCACATGCTAAATGGAAAAATGTCACTGCTTTCCAAAGAGCCCAAAGTGCTTTGCTACACGTTTTGAGCAGGACTGGCTGAGGAGGGTTGGGACAGACCCTTTTAACATAATGATGTGAGCACCACCGCCTCCCCCCATGCCCGTAGATGTGTCTCTGACGGGTGTCTTGGGGGCGGCGTCTCCATTTGTCTCAGGTGCCGGTCAACAGGCCTCTTATTTATGTCAATGGCAGCCGGCCCTTGGGAGGAGGACGGAGATGGCTTCTCCCCGGACCGCAGACATCCAGTCAACTCAGACATGATGAGTGATGTCCCATTTGTCATCACCAGTTGAACGAGAAACCATTTAAATTCTGTGGCTGGTTTCGGCAACAGATTAGAATACAGTAAACGGACGGGGCTTACATGGCTCTGATAGAGATGGCGTGTGATTGGACAGAATTCGGGTGTGGAGCCGAGCCGACTTTCCTTGGCTTCCACAGAATGTTATGCACCTTCTTCCTGGGGGCTGAACCGTAGACTGTCACCATTTCCTGGCTCTCTTTAAAAAAAATTTTTTGTTGTTTTGTTTCTTACTCCTAAAACACCGCTAAGCATACCAACAGCTAACAGGATGTGTTTTGTAATGTCTTGATTTCCAAATATATGGCTTTTGTGTTTCTCTCTCATATTTTCCATCCGTGTACATAACAGAGTCCACCACATATATAAATAAACCTGGGCTCTGTGTAATAGTATACAGACTCATGCGTTTCCACTTTACGTATAAATATATAAGTATTTTATATACCTTTATAGCTTATGTTCTTGGTAACTTTTGGTATAAGTATATAATTAAAATATTTCCTAGCATATTCTCTCTATAAGTATATACTATATAAGTATGATAAGAGTGTGTGTCTATATATACTCATCGAAGGTATGTACACCTGTGTTGTACTGACTATAAACATAGTATATGGTACACGCAGAGTCACACATATGCCTGCATACCTAGCTATAAACTTATGCCTGGGACTCTGCTCACGTCTTTGTATCTATGACATTAAGCGGGGTCCAGCCACGGAGAACAATGGTGAGAATCTTTGGATTTCTGCTCCGCATTATGTGGCCTGCCCCCGTGGACCAAATAGGCCCCTAAGCTTTCCACAGCCGCCACGTCACATGCACAGACCGCGTGGTCATCCCGGCTGATTCAGGTCTCCCTAAAGGTAGTTTAATAGGTTTTATTCAGAATGCCCGTCTTAGGAACACATTCATGGCCCTGCAACCTCAAATGTGAAAAAGTTCAAATAACTGTCTTTGCCATGAAAGTTCAAAGGGGGCACGCGGCACGCTCCAGTTTCCGTGTTAGGAAGCGTGCGTGTGGAGGGACCATAAAGGGTGTTAGGGACGCTCTTTGGAAGGGGACTGTCTTGCAAACCACAGCACCTGTGTTCCTCTCTATCTGAGAGCCGGTGGAAACCCTGCCCCGTCCAGCTCTGGGGACACAAAAGTGAAACAAGGCGCCTTCCCCAGGACTGGACGTCGAGCCGGCTTCTGTTCCACATAACATTTGTCTCTTGTCTGACATTCCTCACTGACTTCTGGATACTTTAGCTTTCCATTTTAACACAACTGTGGCCCGCCACCATTGCGGCGTGACCGAAGGTCGGCCCCTGCTCCGTCATCTCTACCGTCTGAGGTTGGGAGCACGGTGACGTTCTCTTTCTGGTGGGCCGTGCCGATTAAGAAGCTTTCTCACTGGCCCCAAGACAGGTGCCTTCTCCTTCCGTGATGCTCCTTCACGAAGTCATGGAATAGTTGCCCAAACCTTCCTGGGGTGCAACCGGGTAAATTAGTTTCTTCTAGATTTTTCCGTGCCCCTTCTCAAGGCTTCTTAAAGAAACCAGAATTGTGTGCCTTCAAACATGCATGACTTTGGTCGAATTAAACAGACAAGGATTTGAATTAAGAGACTCCTGGCGTTTGTTTGGGGAAATTCTATGGTGGTGCCCGATGTGGACAGATCTTCCCATTGCATGTAGGGTACAGGATTCAGGCACTGACGGACCTTCTGCCCCGTTGAAGACGGACATGCCTGGTGTGCAGGAGGCCGAGAGAAGCTGGCCTTTGTCTTAGGGATGGTTGCTTGGAAAAAGTGGACGGGGTCCCAGGAAAACTGAGGCTAAGATGCTTTCTTAGGGAATGATTGAGACTCCATGGCATCCTGGTCATCTTTTTGGAAACCCAAAACCAACAGTTTCCAAGTCACAGAGGGGAAGGGACATAATATGGTACCCGGTGTTGGCCACGATTCTGAAATCATAAAAACTTTTGACTTCGGTGTGCTTCTTGCTCCAATGGGCTGTGCCTGCAAAGAACACGTAGACCGCTTGTCTTGTCTAAGACCTGCTCTTTCTGAAGGCTGAAGGTGAAAGGGCGGCCACATGCCACAGAGTTGTAGAGACTTCATAGAGGTTCACTCAGGAGAGCTCCTGAAAACTCAGCCATGAACCCTGTTTGCAGGTACGTGTTTCTGCTTTGAAGTGGCTGCATGGTCGGCCAAACATGGAGGGTGAGGTCCTGTGCCAGGGAAGAGAGAAAAATCCAGCCCTTGATGATGTGTGTCGACTATATCGGAAGACTTTCAGACAACTCTCGTTGATACCTGTGCCCTCATAGCTCTCCGGCATGGGCGCACTTCTGAATTTTGAAAAGGATGGTCGGTCCTGGCTGGTCTTAGTCCAGGTGTTCCAGCCTGTAGCTGGGGGCAGGGCTGTAGTTTGTTTCAGGTAGGGTTCACGTGTGTGTCTTCTAAGGTCCAAACGGGGGGTGGTAGTCACGCATCTCTAAAAATCGAGGAGAAGCCTACCTCAGCCTATAGGCTCCTGTGCTGTTGCCCAAACAAAGCCGTGTGGTCAAACCCAAAGTCAAGGAAAATCCACGGCCAGGTTCTCGATGTGTCAACGGTGCTTAAGGAATGAAACATTGACGCCAGTTATGGAATCGCTCACCAGCACTCTCTCCGGTTGTTGAGATGACCAACTGTTCACTGATCGGTAAGGATGAAACACACACACACACACACACACACATACTCAAAGCCGTGGGCCATTGACAGATAAGAGGGTGAGAGCAGAGGGGTGAGACTGGGTCACTGCGTAAATTGGTCTGAATCAGTCATGGGCTGAAAGAGACGTCCCAGACGGGGGCCCTGGCCCCACACTTCCGTGGCGTTCCACGTGAAAACACAAAGTGGTGGAAAGGGGAACGAGGAGTCTGCTGGGAACGGACGTGCGGGTTCAGAAAACGTGGGAGGCAGCGGGGCTGGCCTCCTCCTGGGAGGACCATGGTCCGCAGTCAGAAGATGACCTTGGCGGTGTTGGTCTGCCTTCATCAGCGAATACTCACCTCTGGAAGCCCATGTTCTCCCCACCCGATGTCCACGAAGACAGTCAGCCTGGGTGCCTGGACCCTCGAGATGTCGGTGACCCCTGAAGCAGGACGAGCCATCGCACGGAAGAGCCAGCGGACGGCAGTAACGGCACGGAGGCTCTTGGAGCTTCAGCCGTTGGCTGGAGAGCCTAACCAAGTCCACGGCACATCTGACACGTCCAGCTCAGCTTCCCGGTGTCTTTTCAAGTGGGAAAACAATCACATCGGGAACTCCTGATAATTCTAGGAAATGCCATTTGTTCTGCTTGCTGAAATTTTTCTTTGCGTGACCTTGAGGACAGAGTGTGTTTGGGGAGGAGTCTTCCGCTCCTGCTGTATTCTGCTTACGTGCTGTGGAGTGATCGACTCACCTTTTCTCGTTCTCCTTCTAGTTTTATGGAGGCATAATTGACAAAGGAAAGCTTTATGTATGCGAGGTGTACCACGTGGTGATTTGGAACACGTAGGCATTTGGAAATGATCACCGTAAACAAGCTACCGGGCCTACCCATCACCTCACACCGGCCCCATTCTGTGTGCGGGTGTGCGTGCACGTGAATTGAAAACACTTAAGACTTAGTGTCTCGGTAGATTTCAAGGCTACAAAACACTGTGATTAACGGCAGTCGGCGTGCTGCTCAGTAGCGTCTCTGAATGGGCCCATCTGGCGCCAGAGAAGCGTTTCGGCCCCCGTTTCCTCTCCTCCCCGTTCCCCAGCCCCTGCCCCTGGAACGCACCATTCATTCTCGTCTCTGCTTCAGTGAGGTTATTTTTTTTTTTTTAAGATTCCACAAATTAGCCACACCCTGCAGTATTTGTGCCTCGGCATACTGTCCTCCACATTCATCCGTGTTGTCACCAATGACATAATTGCTTTCTGTCCAAGGACTCAATACTGTCACAATGGTCTCGTCTCTTCCCCTCCCTGCCCCTCTCTCTCTCCTGTCTTCTTTATGCAGTCACCTGTCAGCGGGCGTTTGGGTGGCTTTCACGTCTCAGCTCTGTGCACAGCGCTGCAGTGAGCACGGGGGCACAGAAAGCCCTCGGCGGTGCTGACGTCACCACCCTTCTCTTCTTGGCCCCTTGGCCTTGGATTGCCAGCTTTGCAAGATCAAATACCATGGCACCTGCCTGCGCATCGGTGATAGAGCTCTCTCCTGCTATGGATGGTTGCCTGTGAGGTATTTTTCCTTAAACGTGTGCCCGACCCTGGAGGAAACATGGAAATTGTTAGACTGTTTGCAGTCAGGTAAAATCTGACTCCATGACCGTGGCTACCAACTGAGTCAACGTTGCACGCCGTGCACTGTAGAGAACTCGATAAAACTGGTTGTGCGATGCCTTTCTTTGTAAAAAGCATTCCTGACTTCAACTCCCACCTCACGTAACAATGTCTTTGAAATTGGGCGCCGCCGCTTCCTTCGGGCACAGCTGACTTACGTTTCCGTAGTGAGCTCTTCCCAAACAGGTGACCTGGCGTGGGGGTGACAAGATGCTATAAATGAAGACAGAAAAGTGCCGCCTTTCACTTTAAAAAAAAAATTTCACGTGTGTCTCCTGCAAACCTCAGCGGGAGTGACCATTTCGTTCCTCAGCACGTGTCTTTCTCACGGACAGAAGCAAATGTGAAACCAAAGACAACGATTTTTGGTAACTTCTAGAAGGATGAGAGATTTTAAAGTCTTGCGTTTTCTTCTTAGTTGCCAGGTGCTGAAAGCACTTATTACAAAAATACAACCTTGAATGTTGAAAACATGTGGGGTTGATGGAGTAGGGGTAGCTCGTAAGGGGTTAAGAGGGGGTGGGGAAATATGTGCTGATGGACAGAGACTAGAGTCTGGGAGGGGGGCACATAATCCAATACACAGAGGGTGTATCATAAAATTGTACACTGGAAAGCTGTATAATTTTATTAACCAATGTCACCCCGATAAATTTAATAAAAGCTTTAAGAAACAAGTTGTCTTAAAAGAGGAAGGAATGGTGACCTATGATGTAAATAATGAGGGGACGTTGAGTATGGGTCACTTTACTGAAATTGCCGCTTTAGAAAAATCCCTAGTTCTTAGATTTTTTTTTGTCGAAAATGTGAAACACCTGGAGAATCTATGGAAATGCAATCACGAATCAGATTTTGTAGACATTACCTATATAGCTTCTATTTAATTAAAATTATGATTTGCTTCTTTGGAAAGGAGCTTAAAATTTATTCAGTGCTCCGAGACACCAAACTGTATCCCAAGGTGGCCCCGAAATAACGTCTCGCAAGTTCATCTTCCATTTCAATTGGCTCTGATTATGGAACTTCAGTTTCATGAAAAAAAGGTCCACAAATTATTGCAATCGAATGTTTCTTTACTTTCTCAGAATCCATTATCAGCTTTATTAAAAGTAGGCAAAATTTTAAAATTCTGTTCTTCAAATGGATTCTATTTTTTTCTGCCATCTAAACATGCGCATTGATAAACGCGCCCTCATTTAATTTCCATTTCGCATAGGGTTTTCCCGTTACCTGAATTTAATTTTACGTTTTACATTTCCTAATCTCTTTCCAGGATTTGCCTGATTTTGTCGCGTTAGCACATCAAAGCGGGGTTGTGACCTCAAAGCAGAGGCCGTGAATTTCGTGTGACGGACAAGTGCAGGCTTAGTCAGCTGTCCGTAGGCTCCTCGGCGTCCACGGGGAATGTGCGTGTGAATGCCTTTGGTGCACGTTCCCATGCTCATGTTCTCCAAAGTTCCATGAGCAAGTTAGAGAAGACAGAACCCTGCACATGTGGCTCTCATTCCAAAGTATCCCAGTCTGTTGAACTGCTTAACGTGTCATCACTTTCGAAACCCTAATGCCTGTGTTCGTAAGCCTCGCGGGCCAGCCCTTGCTACGTCAGGGCAGGTTTCGTGTGATTTCCGCGCTGCAGTTTTCATTTTATTTTTTGATTTGCCCTTTCTGGAAGAGACCTCGACATCATCTTCTTGAACGTGAAAAGGAAGTAAGGTGACAAGAGTCCATCTAAGAAGTGTTCCTTAGGAAGTGATGGGGGCAGGTTTTAAAGCTTTCGATGAGGATTTCTACTAACACATAGTTTATAAAAAATGGTACTTTAATGTCCAAAATAGTGAGTATTAGACTACTGAGTACGTTATTTTATAATATATCTGAATATTTGATCAATTAATGTGATAAAACAAAACTATTTAATAGCAAAAAAAGAATGCTTATATTGTACTTCACTTGAAAAACACATCTTTCAAAAATGTGTTGAACATGTAAATGTTGTGGCAAAAATCACATAATGTGTATTTTTAACCATCAAGAATGACTATAGGGTCACTTAACAAAACATGAAGTACAGTTACCTCCAGGTGGGAAAGGGAGAATTTGGTGGGGGGCATTTTGGGGGCTTTGCAGATTTTTGGACAACATGTGTTTGTTTATAGGATGAGATAAAACAGTGAAATAGTGTTTAAAAATGTGCATTGCCGCTGTCACACAGCTTAAACCTAGACCAGAGCTACAGGGACATGGGTGTAGAAATGTGGCCAGAGCTTTAAAATTTGAGATATAATAACCACAGTAGCCGCTCTTTCTTTAGTATTTTCAGAATCAGCACTGACGGCAGGGAAAACACTACACACAGGTAAAGATGTGAAGAAAGAGGCAGCAACTGGAGATCCATCACGAGAAATAACAACTAATAACTTTGACTAGACTACTCAACCTGTCGCCGTGGAAAATCATTTCTGTGGCTCATTTATTCTTTGTTTTATTCATATTCCGTTGGACCTGTTATCGACACCCAGTCTGTGGTTCTGTAGATACCTCCCGGACGTGGCGTTGCGTGGTTGCCGGCCACAGATCGCAAGTGGGCTTAAGGGAAAACGGGACCCTTGGGACAGCGGGACGTACAGGAGTTATGGACCGCTCGGGGAGACCGCGGGGGCTCTGACAAACCCCGTCTTCTGAAGAGCATACCCGTCCTCGCCTGCGGACCATTTCGGATGCTCACTGCTGCCAACTTCAGCTTTTCCTGGATGGCCCTAGACTGCTGGGCATCAGCTACCTTCAAATTTACAGCCCCCACCCCCCACAGAGGTCGACCTTGACCGATGACCAGCCTGAATGAGAATAAAGCACTTGGCCCCATACTTCCACTGGGAGGACCCTCAGGGACCCTTCTGACTCCCAACAGCTGGGCTGCATCTCGTCGCCACTGTGTTTCAAGATCAAGAAGTAGGACCCAATTCAAGCTGCAGTTTTTAGCAAGACCACCTCATACGTGGCCGTGCATTCTTCCACCATGACCTACGTGATGCATAGTGGTCTGTCTTAGGAGGATGTCAGACGACTTGGATGAACTGCCTAAACCCACACCTTCGTAGGGGGCTGAAAAACAGCGACTGCCTACACAGACCCTCTTTCTTAACCTTCCACTTGGAATTCTTGTACGAAGAGGGGTTGCCTTCTTGCGTTGCGGGCTAGCAGGAGAGCAAGGCTGTCGAAGATGTCGGGGCCCGGGAAGAGGATGGCACGGCGGACCCCCACCGACTTAAGCTGACACCCCCTAACCTTTAGTAGGAATAGTAATTTAATAGTTTTAAAATGTAACAAATCGCATGAAACGTTTGAGTTCATGAAGATGCTGAATTACGCCCATCGACCATCTCCAGAGAATATTCATGGGTCAACTCATTCCTTTGTGACGTAATGAATAAAAGGGAAGAGACCAACATAGATCCTAGTTTTTCGATGAAAACTCTAGCTCAAATCAGTCAATGAGGTTGAAGTTTTTAAATTGAATTGAAAATGTAATTTTTATGGAATTACTCGAGGTCCATGGATAAACCTATAGTATATCTTCAGTTTCCCATATAAAGCTATACAGCGCATATATGATTAATACTTGTGTAACGGGCTCACAGTCCAATTCGAAATTAGGAGAAAATGCACAAAAACAAAAACAACCCCCAAGCAACCATGCGAGATTTTCATAATAGCATGGCATCCACGAGGCTGTTTCTTATCACAAAAACTCGAGTAGCTTGTCAAGAGCGTGTTTGGTGTGCTTGGGGGAAAGTAGTTTTGGTGCCTGGCACATAGTATATATTGTTGAATAGAACTTCAGAAGAAATAAAGATAATTTATCGCAACCTATTAACTTCCCATCATTACCTGTGGTATGGATCGTTTCCTAACGATTCCAGTCTCCTTAATACGTGAGATAAATTAAGTCCAACAAAACACGGCCGAGATGAAAGCCCCCGATGAATTATGACAACATTAGACAAATACGAAATAAATGATAATAACTCTCCTAAGATACAAACGGAATGACTTCAGATATCATGAGTTTAACTTCCAACTTCATTGAGTGTGTAGTAAGATACTTCCTAATTGGGCTTAGAAGCCCAATGAGCCGTGGTGCTATTCGTGCCATATATTCAAGAAACCCTACTTTAACCTAATGTACATTTTGCATCAAAGGGCCACGGACACAATGCAGGCATTTTGGGAATATTCCCCAGAACAGAAAAGCTCTGAAGGCCTGCAGTCCCGCAGGCTGTAAATCACAGAACAGGACAAGGATAATTTAATAAAGCCTCAGGCACGGTTCCCAGAATTCGTCTTTTTTTCTACTCTCCGCTGGAAACACCAGGAAGGGAAAAAAGAAAACCCAAGTATTTCGCAAACACTGGCTAATTAATCTACTTGTCACTGATGTCATGTAAGGCATTACTGTTTGCTGCTGAGAAAAGAGATTTGGACCTTTAAACACCTGTATGTTTAAATAGCCATTTTGTTTTATCACTCAAAACGTAACCCGTATTAATAAGGTCACAAAAATGTTGGCCAGAGCAGGTGCCAGGGTTGAGAGAGAAGTCCCATTGGATCCTGCTGGTTGGCTCACTTGGTCATCATGGTTAGAGAGGGTAATTGGCATATATAAGAACATATTTTTTTAATAGATTACTTTTCTATCTCTTCAACGAATCCTGCGTGAATCACAGCCTCTCAGGTTTAACGGCCAGACAATCTTGAGTTCAATGCCCGAGGTCGCCACTTCCTAGCTGTGTAGTCTTGGCTGGCTGACAAAACTCGGCTTATTTTGTGGGCGGGGAGGGAGCGTTGTGGGAATTAGAGCTAATGAAGCTAAAATTCTTGGCTCAGGATAGCTCTTCAATAAGGCGCAGCTATTATTCTGCGGCCGAGAGGTGGGCTTGGCGAAGCTTCCAAAAATGCATCCCCCGACATAGCTTTCGGAAGGGCCCTCCGAGACCGTATATTGTTTTCACCATTCATGTAGGTATTCACACCTTTATACAGCGAGTTTTCAGCACTGCCCTCTAGCTGACCATGGAAATATAGGCCCGATCCGTGCATTTTAGACAGTACATCGTAGGTGGGAAGAAAAGGTAGAACAATTCTTGAATACGTGCCCTGGACTTGGCAGACTTGGATGGATGTGGGAATTCAAGATGGCGCACCTCAGTGGGTGAGAGTTCACTTAACACCGAAGCCCAGGACAGGCGTCATAACACGTTCTCATGAAAAAAAATGCAGAGCCTCCGGCACCCTAATTGCCAAACCAATAAACCCTCGCTTTTTCCCTGTTCTGTGCGCCTTGCCGGTGCCGGTCTAAGCAGTCAAGACCTGTTACCTCTCCTCATTTTCGGTCTATGAAGTTGGCGGGTCGCGGACACAAATGGCCAAGAAATACATGTTTGTGGGTCGACCGCAGGGATGTGAACATGGAAGTGAGGGTGGAAGCTTCTGTCAGTATCTGTGGATTTATAATCATAGTAATAGTAATCATAATATTAATAATAACACCTTTATAGCTCTTAATGAGAACCAGGAACCATTCTAAGCAACTTACGTGTGTCGACTCGTCTAACTCCTACCGCAGTCCACTGACAAGGTTCATCATTTATTTACATTTGGCAGATCAGAACGATGAGAAAACCACGTTACCAGTGTGCCCTGAACCTACCCTGGAGACCCGGGACGTTTGACTTTGACTCCATGCTCCTCACCAAGACACGGAAGCATTTCAACAATAAATAGACCCTTCAAAAATATGAACGATAAGATACGAGCTTCCCTAAAGTAAATGCAAGATATGGATCATACTGAGCTCTAATGAATTTCATCTTTTTCTTTTTTTTTTAGTGAGCCAGTCAAGGCAGCACGCATTAACATCTCCCAGATGTCCAAACGCGAAGAGCCCATTGAAATTCGGCGCTGTGATGGCCTGGCGCCTTTTGCTAGCGCGGGTAATCCGTCTCTCCTGTACACCTTCCCCCAGGCGTCTGCGCCCAGTGAACCAGCTACCACCTTAATCATCCAGTGGCACCACCGCCCCAGCCGAGAAGACTTGGGTCCAACTGAAAACATGCCTCAACGCGCCCGTGAATAGCACAGAACCACTGACCCACCCCCGCATTTCAGTGAGCCTGTTGCCCCCATGCTAGGCCTCTGTAAGGGGTTTTCCATCAAAATGAAAAGGCAAAATAGCATGTCCCCTGGCACCCATCTCTTTTGACCCGTCTACACTACCTCTCTTTCAGGAAAACTAGTGTCATATCATCCATGCTCAGTGTTGGCTGTGTTTCGGGTTGAGTGAGAAGTTGCCATATTTTTGGTGTGTATAATGTGAATATTGTACGTGGGATTATTATACCCCATTATTACACCCATGGCATGTCCTCATTGAACCCATGTATAATGCACATCCTTACTTTCCCCTCAAAAAGTTGGACAAAGACGTGCACGTTAGACACAGGAAGTGTTCCAATTTTTTGCTCTCTCAGGGCCACCGCTTAGTTGTCTGACAGACACTCGGTGCTAAGGAAATGTTAAATAAATTAGTGGAGGTACCTTTCTTCCACCTTTTCCCTCTTCTTCATCCTTTCCTGCAGAATTATGTGACTTTCGAGGAACATAGGGAAAGTTGCAGTTCCCTTCGTAATGCTTTTCTCCTCGGCTGAGAACTGTGTGATCTCATTCACTGCCCATCATAAAGCTCCTTCCTTGTGAATTACGATGGTGTGGGACCAGTAATTCGGGGGGTAAAATCCGATGAAAACCAGACATGCATGAAAAAGAACCCTCAGCTCCCTGGGGGAAGCGGTGCTCATTTTATAGGCATTTGGAAAAAATACAAGGCTGTTCTATGACACCCCAAATCATCTAGCTAGGAGTCACCTAAAAATTGATTGGCGTTCCACCTTTATCTTAGTAAACTTTACATACTTTATTTAGAATTGTGATGAACAGGACAGATCTTTATGCTCATGCAAAGCAGACCCTTCTTCTGTCCTTGGAGCCCTCTCAGACGTCCACGTTCGGTTTGACGTGAACCTACATCAGCAGGCATTTTGTGTGGAAAAAGCAAACGCGATTGGAGAGGGGGGCCCTTTTAGTTAGAATGTTCCACAGTCCTGATTTTCCACAGCCAGTCTCATGCGACTCCCTTTGATTTCCTCTTATGCTCTTCAATCACAGGTATAATTCTTGCTTTAACTCCCCAGCGATTTCGAAGACGGAGAAAGTTCATGTGAAGAGCCTTCTATTGGCTGCACAGGCTCTTCTGAGTCTAATCATTTCTCCTGTGCCCCCAATCCCTGCCTCTCCCCTGGCTGTGTGAGGGAGGACAGGGAAGTGCCGGAAGACGGTTTTCTAAGCCTGGCCCGTGGCATCAAAATCCAGAGCCGTCAACGAGGCAGGATGATCACTGACCTGACAGGCCGACCTCAGGGACACTTCTGAACAACGACACCCATCAGGGAACATGATTCCATCAAGACCTGACTCAAGCAGGCAGGCCATGTTCAGCTACTGAGTAGTTAAAAGCCACCTGTGAAAATCAAAGCGTTCATTCTTCCAGAAAATCTTTGATAGTTTAGCAGTTAATTCCTGGGGCTTATTTATTTATTTTTGACTTTTTTTTTTTTTTTTTTTTTTAGAATTTTATGTGTACCCAGTATACATATTTGAGCTTCACTTATGTCTGATGGTTCTTGTCTCAGTTCCCCTGGATTATTTATTTTTTTCTGCAAAACATCACATTTTGTACCTTCTGGACTCTTTGAAATTTCTCCGGAACCGGCCAGGCTAGCCAACGACACACCGTCATTCAACATTTTATGACTAGATTTCTGAGAAAAGCCAGGTCACTCCAGGAGAGACCCAAGCAACCCAAATCTTGGACATTTTCAAAACCGTAATTTTGTAGTAACTTTCCAAGGGTCGAAGTCATGTTTTTCTTGGTTCACACCCATGTTTTCGTAAGGAGGTTCTGCATCCTGCCTCTTCACGCTGTCTGCGGCTGACGGACCTGTTTTTTACTCTCAAACAAGAGTCGAGAGTAATAGTTCCAATTTTGCTTGTTTAATAAAATTGATCTATTTCTGCAAAAATGCTTCCTTTTAAGAAGTAGGGCACAAGCTAACGTGTCGGCGTTGAGATACATGAAATCGCATCTATTGGGGCAATTGAGCTGAGCGCCATTTAATAAGAAACGGTTAGGGCTCCGTGTACATTTTCTTGTGTGTTTTTTTTCTAAGTCACCGAACAAGAAAACAAAACATCGCCCCATGCTGGAAAATTGCTGTCAAAATATCTTTCACCGAAGTAGCCTTCTGTTAATTTTTTACAGTATTTTAACAGAGTACACCTTAAGTTAACAGAATATAGAAACACAATATATTTATATTGTCAATCACGAAGACAAACGGGAAACACTCCTGCTACTTCAATGCCTCGAAATATGTTCCGGGCTCATTAGCCATTCAAGGGTGTTCACCTGGAGATACTCGAAGAGGCGTGCCGGGCGTGCTCTCTGACCACTTCCCCTCCCTGCTCTTGAAATTCCAAAACTAAACTCATGTCCTGAGAAGGGCAGCCTATAACTAGCGTCTTTCATTCCTCTTCACCAGGGCAAAACAAATCCTCCCTCCAGTTACGTCCGTGAAGGCGCTAGGGAGTCAGACATCCAGGCTCTACAAAAATACACCGTGGGCCAGGCATGGACATGGCCCCAGTGCCAGGATGGGTGACTGAGTGAGGGCGTGGCAGTGCGTGCCCAGGACAGGGCGCTACCCCACCCCGAGAAAAGATGAGCTGCTGCCATTTGTGACAACGCGCGTGGACCTGCCTGGAGAGCGTCGAGCTCGGGAAAATAAATCAGGCACAAAGGGCAAGAGTCGTAGGGTTTGGGTCATGTGTGAGGCAAAAACACGAAAACAGCAAATGAACAAACAAGAAAAACAAACAAACGAACAAACACTCATCGACACAGACAACAGTGTGGTGCTTACCAGAGGGAAGGGGTGGGAGGTGGAAGAGGGTAACAGGGGTGAGTCCATGGTGATGGAAGGGGCCTAGGCGGGGGGGATGACCACACAGTGCAATGCACCGATGAGGTATCACAGGGTCGTACACTTGAAACCCACTTTCATGGTGTTAACTGATGTCAGCCCCGTAAACTTAACTTTACAAATCGGAGTTGGTTCCAAGGCCTTGGGAAACCCCACCTGCTGGCTAGCCTGTGTGAGGTCTGACCTGCCGTCTGTTATTGAAAGCAGTCACTGAGTGAAAATAATAATAACAATAGTAACAATTATATGTGTATATCTTTGAAAGAATGGCCGTCTTGAGGTTTGCGTGAATCCAACATAAACTGGTCTTTTGGAAGAGTTGCCCGAGGTGGACAGGCTCCGGTGGGTGCTCTGTTCTCACCCCTGCAGACTCGGGTCATCGGCCGGCCGCTGGGTGGGACCCGCCGCTGCGAGTGCTTGGCGGCAAATCACAGGTAGCTTCGTTCTTGTCCAGAAAAAGTGACCCCGGGGGTTCCACCTTTGCAGAATTGACATTTGATGCAACATAACTGGGGAAGGCACGATCCTCTCCGTCTAACACCTGTCAGGTGATGCTTCTTGGGAATGCAGCCCAAGAGAGTGGAATATTTCAGTATCTTCATTCTCCTCCTTCCTCTCCTCCTCTGCTTCCTCCTCCTCATCCGCCTCACCATCCTCATCTTAACGGGTGCGACGTTTCCGACCTAATTACATCACATACCTTACATACAGGGTGGGGCAAAAGCACGCCCACAGTTATTCCTATAGAAAATAGTACAATAATGAATAAATGCTAATGCAAGAATAAACTCTGTCCCCAGCTGGTATAGCTCAGTAGATTAGGTGCTGGCCTGCAAACCAAAGGGTCGCCGGTTCAATTCCCAGTCAGAACACATGCCTGGGTTGCAGGCCAGGTCTCCACTAGGGGGCGCGCAAGAGGCAACCACATGTGAATGTTTCTCTCCCTCTCTTCCTCCCTCTGTTCCCCTCTGTCTAAAAAATAAAAACAAATAAAACCTTTAAAAAAAGAATAAACTCTCTGTGTTTTGCATACTTACAATGGCAGCTCGCCCTCTGTTCACGTCTACAGAGCATCTCTAGCCATGAGAACTGGTGGCATCTGAAGAACGAAGAAACTTGCCCACCGACTTATGGCTGATTCCTGGCAGACAGCAGTTGTGCCAGCGCCACATGTTCAGAAAATAGCTCTGGATGTAAGCTCTCCAGAGAGCTCCCAAACTCAAGCATGTTTCTCCCATTAAAACTCCTACCTAACCGTGGACAGTCAGCTAAAAAAGAACCACCCACCCCGTTTCCCACAGATATCTTTTAAAAACCCCCTGTGGAGATGCAAATACTGTGCAAAGGTTATTTCTGAAGGTAAATATCTGTTTTAGCAAAGACGTAGAAGTAAATGGAGTGCCTCTCATGCTACATATGTGTTGACATGTGGGGGTCTGAGTGTGTGAGTGTGTTCGCAAGATGGGCTGAAAGCTCCAGCAAGAAACATGCGGTCACAGCTGAAAATTTGGGAGGATCCAGGGAGCGAAAATCCCACTCGATGCGCACTTCTTCACACTCCGAAAACTGCAGGCTGGTCCCTGGCATTGAGACCGCCCAGTTTTGAATTGTACAGTCGGGGCCGAACTTCCTGTTTGCAGGGATTGTATGTGAAAGGCCCCGAGGTAGAGTGGGTTCCCCACCCTCTCCTGTAAGTCACCGGCCCGGGTCGTCTCCCTTGACGGGGAAAACAAATGGAGGCTGAAGTCGCTCTCTGCTGTGTTTGAATATCCCGGGAAACCCAGAGTATTTCATTCGCCAAAATTCTGCAGGAAGGAAGCCCTTTACTTTTCTAAATTCTAAATAGCCACCTATGCCCGTTTGTTACTGTTCTTCATTGAACCTGATACCACTGTGTCTCTATTTTGGGAAAGAGTTTTCTTTTTTCTTTTTTTTTTAAGCAACAGGTGATAGATTTAGAGCATCAAGCACAGTAGCCCCGGCTCTGACTGTAGGAATCTCTGTTCAAACCATCAAAGGCTGAGTATTATTTCTCAGGGTCAAAATTGCCTGGAACTCTCTCAGCCTTCCAGCAGATGTCAACCCGCAAGGCTGAAAAGATGGCGTTTTGTTTACCGAATCGTTCACCAAATAAATATCGCTGGTCCACTCCCCCCAAAGCATCTGGGGAGGGAGGGGACAGAGACAGAAGCAGGTAAGTTCCCAGCAGCTGCAGATTTCACAGTCGGTGAAGACCCTGAAATCTGGGACCCCATGGGAACCCCGGCCTCATTTCTCCACCCAGAGTGTTCTGACGCGGGTCCATTGTCCTCCAGCAGGCGGGAGGCTCTGTCTGCGTCCTTCTGCGTGGTAAACGTAGCTGGTTTTGTCTCCATGGGAAGCGTCCCCAGAAGCACACACGAGGGTGTGGAATGTTCTCTGTCGTTTTGGCCAGAGTGTTTCAAACACTCTTGAAACTGAATCAGAATCTTTCCTGGAACATTTGCTTGCTGAAGACATAGACAATCATTTTGCAAGTCAATGTTGTTTATGTCGCTGATATATATATATATAGAGAGAGAGAGAACATACAGATGACAGATATCTATAGGTAATAGATACAATCTCATATCAAAATGAAATATGTATAATTAAATATATTAAACTTTATAGTATATGACACGTATTTTAATAATTCTTAACATAGCAAAGATCCAAGCCACAGAGCTAACTGCTCTTCTGAGAATTATAATGTGGGGTAGATTGGAACCTCTCATTAAACGAAAAGGTTTTAGGTGTTTTTAAAAGCCACTTCCTGTCGTGTTCAGTTCTAAAGACGCCGAGGAAACCACGCGGCTGCAGCCGCTGGGCGAGAGGGATGCCTGCCTTTGTGAGACCACCGCGGCGTCGGTTCGACGCATCTCCAAAACTCGTTTTCGAAGCTGGAGTCAATGAACCACGTCACGTCTGGAGAGAAACACGCAGGTGGGTCGGGTTTTTCCTCTCATCGTTTCCTAGAGATTCTTTTCCCTTGGTTGGTGCTCCGCCTTTGTGCGGTCCCTCTCGCCTCTTTCATTTTCCCCTTGTTTCCTCTTGTTGTCCTGGAACGAACAGGTCGCTGACTTACCTCACATAATTCTTTGTATGTGGTAAGAAAACGTCACAATCAGGAGACCCTTTGACTCACCGCGAGATACATCATCGCCCCTTCTCCATCATCCATTTAACCTATAGGAGGTGAGAGAGCTGCCCTAAGAAATCCTCTGAAAAACGCCAAAGTGAATTATTCATCATCCGGGCTCTTTAATGAAAAAAACCATTGTCCTTTGTTTTGTTTTAATAGATTCCTTGTTCTCGTGCGATGTGCCACTGGAGGGAAATGAGCTGCATTTTACGCAGATGGAGAGCATGATGCCCCAGTGGGGAGATAGTGTGGGGGCTGAATCGCTCTGATAGCACCTGGAAACCTGGGCGTAGATGGGCGTCCGATGGGCCCCTCGCCCCTGAACGCTAGGCAGAGCCGTCGCTGCCGAGTCTAAACACGACCGAGCCGTCTTCTCTCGATGGCATCTCCCACGCGGCCACGTGCGTGCAACAGGTCCGTCCAGGTGGGCGCTTAGCCTGTTCCTCATTGTGCACCCCTCCTGTACCTTCCTCCTCCATGGAACCCCCAGCTCCAGCCGACGGGGACCCAAAGCCACTTAATTACAGCAGCTGCTTAATCAGTAAGTATCGTCTCACGGCACTGTGTGGCTGGCCGCCGTCCGCGACTTCCTGCGGTCCCACGGCCCTGTATTTTCAGCAGCATCGGAAGTCCTGCGAAGTGTGTCTCCACGTGGAGACACGCTACAGGCCCTGTCTGCCTGCTGGGGGGCGCGCCACCGCCGGGCGGCATGAGCAGGAGGCGCTGTGCCCGGAGGGGAGCGCAAACTCGACACACAGCGCGAGGGCAGCTGTCTCCTAAGAGGGGGGAGGCTGCGTGCATCCCGGGGGGTCCGTCTTCCACTCGTAGAAGCAAGAGCTGCGATTCATTATTGCACACATACAACTACATACGTGTAGAGCGTGTACCCTGTGGCATATACAATGATATTCAAATGTGTTATGTATAGTTATGTGTACAGATAATATAGGGTATTTGTATTTTGTGATGCATACAATATGCATGATGTATGAAATACATTCCCATACAAATATATATAACGTATATGCATATACATTATATACAGGACCTGGAGGGACCCTCTGTGCCCTCCAGGCTTGTCAATTTTATTGGCGTTTTCAAATGGCCGGCCTTTGCTTGCATTGATTTTTTTTTAGCATTGATTTCCTGTTTCATTTATACATGGCTGTTTTCATTTTTATCATTTTTTGCTTTCCACTAGACTCAGACTGAAATTGTTCTTCTTTTCCTTGGTTTTTAAAGTGGGGACTTCGATGCTAGATTATTAATATTTATTCTACTTTAATAAATGCTCTTAGTGGTAAAAAATTCCCTCTAACCATGACTTTTACCGATTCACTCAGGACAACGTTTTCTCTTTCTTTGGCGTGATTTCTAAACACACGCAATGGGTTTTGACATTCCTCCTTCGACCAGTGTGTTCCTCAGGGCTGTGTTCTCTGTTCTTTAATCTCCCACTATGGGGGGATTTTCCCGCCGTCTTGCCGGGTGCCCTGTGGTCAGTGTCCGGTACCAATTCTGGAAGGACTCTGGTGATTATAAGCGCACATGTATCTCTCCGGCTCTCTTCTCCCTCCCGCCTCCTCCAGCGTTCCAGCTGGGAGCCACTCACCAACTCTGAGTCTCCCTCACAGTTCTCACTCCTGCTGCTCTCGTTCTCTGTCTCTCTCTTTTTCTGCTTGAATCTCCATTCTGGATGCTTCCAGGCTGGTTCCCCACTGCGGCGGCCATGGGAGACCCGTCTCTGTTCGTTTGTCCCGCCTTATTCTGCGCCGTGTGCCCGTGTGGACGCTGGAGGCATGCGGGACGGGTGTGTGGTGAGTGCTGGTGTCCGTTCCCCTGCGGGCTGCGTGGGCAAGTGCGGAGAGAGGGTTTCCCACAGGATATGACTGGTCCCCTAGAAGGGACTGAAATCCCCGCCGGGGTCTGGTTATGTGGCTTATTGGCTTTGTACAACCAGTACAAAAGGGAAGAAACAAAGAATTTGTTTTCACGAGATGCGCATTTCATCTTAGCCGGTATCTGGACACGCATTGTCCAACGTCAGCCGATGCTGTGGATACGAGCTGGCATTGTCTATATACCATAGCTGAGGAAGGACACGTGCAGGGATTCGCTACAGCAGGCAGGGTCCCCTCCTAGAATCTGGACCACACTTAACTTCTTGCTGATTTTCTGACCTCCGGGAATCCCATTAGGACCAAAGCTGTTTGCATGTCAATCATCCGTCCCTTCCCGGACCTCCCCGCCCCCGCCCCAGCGAAGGGCTGCGCAAACATCATGCTGACTTTCTCCCGCTCCTTCTAAGACGTGAGGGTGGACGGGATGAGCTCCGAAAGCCCAGTTGTCACCTCTCTTGCTACCAGCTCTTCGTCAGGCATTCGTGCTGACCAGCCTGAGGGAGAAAGAAAATTACAGGTGTTGTTTCTGCCGGTTCTCACGTGTGAAAGTGTGAACTCCGATGATCGATTGTCAACTGCGGATGGACAGAGAAACGGGAGAGCTGAGGCGGTGGCGGGGGAGACGTGGGGAGACGTCTGGAATACCCTGTGTTGGGCGTGCCACCCTGGGCGGCGTGTACCCGTGTGCCCACACGCGCCCGGGGTTTGGGTGAGTGTGCACCTACACATGTATCTTTTCTCAGGTTGCTACAAAACCGTCCACAGAAGAGCATCATGTCTTGTAAGCAGGGGGATGACAATATTGAATGGGCACGAAAAATAAACGCGATGTCAGCAAATCCTGCACGGGGGTGACCGGAGCGAGGACTCTCGGGCACTAAGGAGACTTGCTAAATAGCCCCTCGGCAGTGCCTTTCATACCGGAAATACCCGGGCTCCATCCGTCAAGAACACCGAGCCAGGATGGGCCACAGGTAGGACAGTTTATACACCACATCGAATCACGAACCTCATGTAAACGTGCCCCCGGTGTGCAGAAAACGACTTAAAAGGCGTGCTCATGCATTTTCTCCCCAAAACCCATGCCTCCTGCAAATTCTGGATGGGGGACGTGCCTAAGAGACAGAGACGCCCCTGCAGCGACCGCTGCCCTGAGCGGCCAACAGCCCCAGGCTTGGGGACGGGGGTTGCCGGAAATCTGGGCGCTTCTGCGCCCGCGCGGGGAAGGGAAGCCTCCGAGAGCCCAAGGAAAGCCAGCCGCACGATATGCGCAAGGCCGGCCGCGTCCTGGAAGCAAGGTCAGGCAGGATAATAACTCCCTCTGAGAGAGTGACGTTGTTTGATGCCAAAGGGCCCTCGGAGCGATTTGTGTGCGCAGGCTCTTGGAGCGCGTCCGGAGCGTCAGAAGGCCGCGCAGATTGTTATCGGCTGTGCCCGTTTCTCTTACTTCAACCCCCGTCCCCGCGCTTCTGTCTCAGCCCCGGACAGAGACTAACAGAGTCCCAGAGAGGGGCGCGCCCTGGGAGCCATTTATATTCTTCGCGGAGCGCGCACGGACTTGATGCTATCTGCACCCTGAGACGGAGGCTTGAAAACAAAGAGCGTGGAATATCATAAATCTCCTTTCCCTGCACTGGATAGATCAGCTTTCGGTCATTTTTTAAAAAGTGATCTTTCAACCCTGGCCAGCGAGGCTCAGTTGGCTGGAGATTCATCCTGCAAACTGAAGGTTTGAAAGTTTGGGGGTTCAGTCCCTGGTCACGGCACATGCCTGGGTTTCGGGTTTGATCTCTGGTTGGAGAGCGTAGGGGAGGCAATCAATCAACATGTTTCTGTCTCTCTCTGTGTCTCTGTCTCTCTGCTATCGTCCCCCCCCCCACCCCCATCCCCGCTCCTGAAACTAATGAAAAACAAAAATGTCCTTGGGTGAGGATAACAAACTATTTATTTAAAGCCGCCTTCTAAATGATTGCATAGGTCAAGTTACTAATGACCTCGGCTTGCTGGGTAGTGGACGCCAGTATCGGCCCACCGACCACACATACGAGGACCCTGAAATTCTGTATTTTACTACGAATGCACGTGACCTTTGCCCTAAATACCACAGATCAACAGAAACAGCAGACGAGACTCTTTTTCTGGGTGTTTTCGTGCCTGAGTCACTCAGCGACCATTTGCTGCCCTTGTCATTCAAGGTCCTTTCGTCATGAATAAAAGGGAAGAGTATTTTGGATTGACTCAAAAACAGTACCTCCAAAGTACATCTCTGTACAAGAAAGGCTCACTTTGCTTTGTCATGGATTTTATGTCCTGAGGTTTGAAAATAATCAAGTGGTAGTTGGACGGCTTGTACATAACTCGATGACAATACGGGTATAAAATTAGGGAGACAGAGAAGGAATATACAAAATATGCATCTATATAACCAGACACAGACATAAAACTATAATTAGACTAAATATGCAAAGTCATACATAAGCGACCTACATATATAAAAGTTATATGTACATACGTGAGTGTCATATATATGTACCGCTTTTATGTGTACCTATAGGTATGTATAACTGTAAATTAGACCAAATATAGATATAAACCTATATACATATAAATAAAGCTATAAATAAACTAGAGAAAGAGAAGAAATGCTTATTGGAAGTATTGTTTTGGTTTTTTTCCCTAAAAAAAAAATCACCTGTTATTTCTTAAAGAAATATTTTAAGTACTATTTACGTGTTCCGAAAGAGAAAAATTTCCACTAATTAAAAAAACTTGTTCTCAGGATGATGGTTGACATTCTAATTCGGTGTTACTAATCGGGAACTGAAAATTTGTGAATCAAGAATCACTATGGAATTTGTAAGGAGGATGGGAGGTGGGGGGGGAGGGAGGAAGAGACGGGAACAAGACAGCATGGAGAGTAGATGGTTAGAAACCAATTCCTTTATATCTTATTACTCTTGGGTCAATTTCCACAGCACAGATGCAAACATTCTCGATCGGTCAGCCCTCGGTATGACTGAGGGTAATATGATCTGTAGAAAAGTCATGTTTTTTTTTCTTTTTCTTTTTTTTTACATAGCTACTCAGCCCTTTACCGGTTGCGTGATTCAGGCAATTCTAGGTAGATTATCGACTCAGTTGTTCATCGGTGAATGGAACAAAATGACCTGCTATTTCATGTGGAGATTAAAGAGCACATTTTTAGGGTGACTAGAAGAATATCTGCCTTTTAATTTTCACCAACTAAGTGTCAGCTGTTTATTGTTCCTTGCTAATCGTTTAGAAGCTGGGTCTGATTGAACTTGGCCCGTGTCTGTTTCCTCCGCCCTCTTTCCCTATTGTACCAGCACGTATTCTTTTCAGGTGCAACACGATACTTCTCGATAAAACTCCCTTTGTTGTAAACCCACGTGGCTGAGAACCCTGTCAGATAAAATGAGGAGGGAGTCAAGCGTTAAAAAGTCCAACAGAAGTTTTGGTTTATTGAAAGGAATTCATTCTATTGCATGAAATAATTATTTTATGTGTACATTTTCGATTTCCCGACGCTCCTTCCTGCAGTTCTGAAGAAAGTACAAGCTTGCTCTGTGTCCTGTGACTATGTCAAAATATATAATAAAATCTTTGTTTTAATTGTGTATTTAGATGAGACAATATGCAGATTCCTCTTGAACGTAATAGCGTTCTGTTTCTTTCCGTCCTGAAGATTTCAGTGGGCAGAGGATGGGGGGCGGGGGAAAGGTTCTAGTCTAGGATAACAGCGTTGCAGCCCAGGCGTAAGACACAAAGCAGCTGCAGAAAATGCCATCTTGCGGCCATGTGCGCAGCACAGGGAATTCCATCTTTAATTCCCACCGTCCTAGGCAAGGAAGTGCTTTCGAACCGTGATAGTGCAGGTGGCATTAGTAGAACATGGTCCTTTTTATTATTCTGGATAGTAAAATATTTACATTCTAACACATCTTTTAGGTTAAATCTAACTATCCGATGAAGTCCCCGTGTCTTTCCTAACCAGTGGGACGCCTCAGAGGTGCCTCATTGGTAAGCCATGTGACCAGTCTCGTTGAACCACTGCCTGCCGTCATGGGCTTGCCCACGCAGGCGTTCCCCAGGAAGCGGACGGGGGACCCTGGGCGTGCCCGGGGACACCGCCCGCTAAGGTGGGAAGTCCACTGCCGTGCAGCAGAGAATTTCCCGGGTCCCTTCAAGGAACAATGAACGTACAAGGGCCCCATAAAAAAGAGTGGAAAAAACAAACAAACAAACTACAAGTAAATAAATGAAGGCATTGCCACTCTGGCGTGCAATAAATACACAAGGAGAAAAAGATTAAAGAGAACAAAATACGTCACAGGCATGAAGCAGTGATCCGAAGCATGTTTTTTTCTAAAAATCAAGATTGGGCTAAAGAATTACGGACATGACGTAGGAATACAGACTGATGCAGCATTTAAAACTCCCAGCTGCAGGAGGCAGCTTACTTTTTTAAAAAGCTGTATGTTTTCCCCCAACTTTATTGATACAGAATCATGTTTAATACCGTGTAAGTGTAAGGTGTATGATGTGATTATTTGCTGTGCAGCTATATTGTGAAATAATTACCACAAAATGTCCTCGAGCACACCCGTCACTTCACACAATGATGGTTTTTGGTTGTCATGAGAACATGTTACACCGACTGTCTTAGCAGCTTTCAAGTCCTCCACATACTTTGGCCGCCTACGGTCCCGTTGGTCAGCGTCGGATTCTTGGAACAGGATTCCCGTGACAACGGATCATTTGTGCCTTCGAGAAGCACCTTCCATCCCCTTGTGCCCCCCCCACCCCTGGTCAGGAGTCTACACACGAAGTCGAGCTGGCGCCGGCATTCCTGGTCCGAGGCGGCGGGCTCAACACGGAAGAGGAGGAGATATTTCCGTTTACACCTGCACGCAGGCCAAGACTGATGTCCCAGATCCAAGGCAGTCCGGCAGGAGAATGAATTACCTCTTACCTGTGGGCAGGGCGGCCGCGACCTTCCCCAGATTGCCCGAGGCCCATCCCAGTCAGCGAGGGCCATCTCTTTATGGCATCCACCCTGCCAAATGGTGCAACCTGCCCTGGTGGGGTAGCTCAGGGGGTTAGGCCTTGCCTAGGTGCATCAAGGTTATGGATTTCATCCCTGGTCAGGGCACATATAAGAATCAACTGATGCGTGTGCCAGTAATTGGAATGACAGAGTGATCTCTCTCTCTCTCTCAAACTAATGAAAATTTAAATATATATATATTTTTGAATGTTCAGATCCTCCAAAACCACAGACAAACCAGGAGTGACGTTTTACAAAATATCTGCACACGGACGACGTGATATGATCCGTCCTAGTTTCAAATTCTGTTCTATTTTATGTGAAGCCAAAAGGAATATTATGTGTGATGTTGCTTCCTTGGCCCAAGGTCTTCCAAAAATAGTTTTTAAAAAAAAGGAAAAAAAGAATGCTTTTCAAGGAAACGAAGCCAAGACAAACAAAAGCATTTTCTTGTGTACTCACTGAGTAGCTCCAGTATATTATTATGTCTATGGATGTTGGAAATGTCAGAGCTCACACAGAGTCACCCCTTAAATACCAAGGAATCATCTGGGAAGCACCCGTCTCAGTGCCTGACCCTCCCAACTGGAACCTGAAGACTAGTCCCTTCCTTGACTGATGTAATGTGGACATGGGTTCCCAGATCCGTTTGGCTGGAGCTCACGGGTCCTGCCAACCTACCGTATGCTGTTTGAAGAATTAGCTCACTCACCAGGAGCGTTTCCCCAAATGTTTCCCACTGAGCTGTCTGCCACACTCAACAAACTCACCCAACCAGCCCACTGAGACAAATTCCCAGCGGTCTTTGACCAAAGTCATCCATTACTTGGTGGAGTTCCTCCTACTCTTATCCAAATTATCTCCCAGATGTGCAGGCTCTGAGATTTCCAGACATTTCTCACCCAGGAGAACAAGGCAACTCTAAGGCGCAGGAGGTCTATTTGTATCTGATTGAGACCAACCGTCTTAGGTGGCAAAGCTTCTTCAATCACAAGTAACAGGAACTATGAGATGGAAGCCCGGCGAGGCCACCTGCTCCTTCAATCGATACAAATATTCCCACCTGCGCAGAAACAGTATTATCTATTTGACACATACATTCTCTTCTTTTGTACTGGCTATTTTTCCTTATCATTCATTTTTTTTTTAACCACAATATACACAAGTCACATGAGTTTGTTATTTACACATCATTTATTATTGAGGACTATGTCATCCATGTGTGATTAGCGATTTCCATTTCTTTCCTCTTTTTTTCACACTCTCAATCTGATCTCTGTTTTGTTTGTTTTTTTTTTTTCATTACATCAGTCATTTTCTGGTATTTCCCCTGAGGCGAAACTTCATTTTCCAATTATTTTTCCTTTTCTGGCTAGGATTTCATTTTCTGCTGGGTTCGCTTCTCTCAAACCATAGGATGAGGTTTAATTTTTAAAACCTGACCTTGTTTCTAAGACTCCTTCCACTTTGCCTGTGTACTTACATGCTCCCTTAGAATAATCACACACCTTTGACTAGAGTCCACAGAAGCTCCTCTCTGGAAAACGTGGATGTGTAGTCATCGCCAGGGAATAACAGCGTTGAAAGAAAGCCCCTCTTGGGCTGCAAGAACTGCAATTCACATAATAATCTGAGACAGTAAAAATAAATTTAAGTGTATCTAAGGTAGGACCAAGGAACATTTTCCCAGAGAGTACCATCGAAGGAGCTCATCCAACTCCACTGGCCGATAGGTCTCTGCAGGTGACCCCTCCCACGTCCTGCGACCCAGGACCCTTATTGGAAGCACACTAACCCTGACCTGGACCAGGTGTTGAGGGAGTCGTAGCATCCACACTGGTTTCCGTCATCAGCCCCCTCCGCGCTTTCGCTGGGCTCCAAATCTTATCATGTGGATTCTTATCCATTTCTTACTCACAGTCTTGATTTGCTGTGTCGTTCAAGTCTGGCCCCTGGACCCATATCGTATTCCCCGTAATCGGAACCTTTGATCAGAGAAGGATTTTTCGTTGTCCGGGGACGGTTCTTGCCTGACGTCATCCCTCAGATGCCATTGTGGACGTCTGATCCCCGTAGGATATGGCCTCCATCTCCCCGGGAGGGCGGCGCCCTTTTGAGCCCGGCTCATCGCGTTCCCTGCTGGTTTGCCCCCCACAGCTAGACTGGAATCCCTCCAAAAGTGGCAAGAAATCTCCCTGGTGGGATGTCTGCCCTGTCTGTATAGAAAACAGTACCGTGGATGTTGCTGCAGTCATGGAATACGGTACGACATGTCCCATTTTATTCTCTACATTCAAAAAGTTACAGAATGTATTGGGATGACATTGATTCACAAAATTGTATAGGGCGCAGGTGTACCAGTCTGTAACAGACATCATCTGTGTATTATATTGTATGTTCACACCCAAAGTCAAGCCTCCTTCTCTCAGTACTCATCCCCCTTTGCCATCTTCTGCCTCCCCTATACCTTTCCTCTGGTCATCAGCACATTGTTGTCATTGCCTTTAACTTTTTTCCTTAATCCCTTCACCTGTGTCACCTGGCCCCCAAGCCCCCTCCCCTCTGACAGCTGTCCATCTGTTCTCTATGCCTATGATTCTCTTTCTATGGTCTTTGTTAGTTTATTTTGTTCCTTAGAGTCCACATGTAAGTGAAAGAATGTAGAATTTGTCTTTCTCTAACTGGCTTACTTCGTTCAGCATAATCAGCTCCAGGTCCATTCATGCTGTCAGAGAAGGTGAGACTTCCTTTTCATGCCTGTGTAGTATTCCACTGTGTGGCTGTACCAAGGCTTTTTTCTCTGCTCATCCACTGACGGGCCGGGGGGCTGATCCCACACCTTGCCTATTGTGCTTAGTGCAGCAATGAACACAGGGTGTGTATGTACTTTTGAGTTACTGCTCCGGGTTTCTTCGGACTCTGCCTAATACACAGACACAAATGCAAAGAGAAAACCCAAATGGGGACACAAAGAAAGATGCTCCAGGGGAAGGAACAGGAGAAACCTCCCGGAAAAGAAGTAAATGACGTGGAGGGAAGGAATTACCTCCATCAGGCATACGGATCAGAAAATAGCTCTCCAGATGCTCCAGAAGCTTGGTGAGAATCTCACAGCATGAAACAGGACGAAGAGCCCAGGCCGGCTGGCTCAGTAGGTTGGAGCACTGTCCTGGGCACCGGAAGGTCGCAGGTGTGATTCCTGGCCGGGGCATGTGCCGGATGCAGCCGATGCATGTCTCTCTCTCACATCGATGTTTTTTTTTGTCCTCTGTCTTTGTCTCTGTCTCTCTCTGCCTTCTTCTTTCTCTAAAACCAGTAAAAGCCTGTCCTCAGGTGAAAATTTAAAAAGAAAAGGAAAAGGACATAGAAACCTTATTCTCTACACTTTTTATTTAATTTAGGTGTATGCAATCCTGGCCAAAATGCCTTTTTTAAAAATTCAATCTTTATTGTATTGTTTTCCCATTACCATTCCGTCCCCTTAGATCCCCATCGCCCGGCGGTCACCGTCCTGTTGTCTGTGCGCCTGAGTCCTTTTTCTTTTTCAGCTCAGTCCCTCCACCTCCCACCCCCACCCCCACCCCAGCTGTCTTCCTGCTTTGGATGTGGGTTTCTTGTTCGCACGCCTTGAATGCAAGCCCTGTCTTGTCCCGTGTTTCCTTGCGTGTGTTCTTTCCTTACTTGTCGTGAGCAAGGTGACAGCTGTCCCCAGGCCAGAGGAGGCGGGACCCGGAGCTCCTCGCTGCGGTGCCGCCCTGCGGGAGTGGAGGGGCAGCCCTAGGCCCGCCGCGCTCCAGGTGGCATCAGCGCGGCGAGCCCTGCCTGCCTTCGGCTCCTTCCCACGCCCTCAGTCTGTTGCCCTGCTTTTCTGGGCTGAGCTTCCGCAGATTTTAAAAACGTTAACGTTATTCCCAGATGGAGAGCATGCATAGCCACCAGGGGTCTTTTTCGCTGCCCGCACATTATTATATTTAGAGTAAAGTTTTATCTCAGGATAGGCTCGGGGGGGGGGGGCGGATGCCGTTGTGCTGCCTGGTGCACGGGACTTGCTGGGACCTGCACTCTGTCCCTAAAAGCAGGAAAAAGCAGAAATGGGGACACGGTGGGCGATGACCGCCACCCACTGTTCTGCTCTGGAGGGGGGCAGAATTTCTGCACAGCTTGTTTTAAGGTTTTATTTTTTTTTCTTCTTTTTTAATGGCATTTAATTTAAGCCCTGGCATTGCATAACTGGTGACAAACATATTTTCACCTTTCTCAGGTGAATGCTGCCCCAGAGGTTAACAAACTACACGAGTTGACACACTGCTCAAATTTTTGGTAACTAGCCACCGCCGTTCTTTTGCATGATGCTAAAGCCCACTTTTCTGTGAAGAGGTCCGAGTTCACCACCTGGTGCCAATACCAAAAATATTGGTCACTTTTCCCCTTGTAGGAAAACAGATCCCTGTTCTGTGTTGGAAAATGAAACTGGAGTTTGCTACGAGCAAAAAAAAACAAACAAAAAAAAAACAAAAAACAACTGTGACAATTTCAGGGTTTTTTTTTTACCACAAAACAATTTGTTTTGCTGACATTCTGAATTTCTTTCACACGTGTTGACGTCAGAATTTTGTCATATTAGTAAATGTTACTGATACTTTCTCTCTCTTTCTCTCACCTTCACAGTATAAATTTGGAAAAGTCAAACGCTTTGTTATGTTTCACATCTGGAGCACAGAAACAGGGATATGTGGGTTAGAAACATTTTTGTTTTAAGTAAAATTGTAATTTCATGGTATGAAGGTTATTCTCTATGTTAATATTCCCACACACACCCTAGAAAAAGCAGAAGACAGTGCCTTTTGCAAAACGTGCTGGAACTAATGACAAAGGAGAGCTTATGTAAAAAAAAAAAAGTACCCTTTGTTGCTGCCCACGTGAAATCAGGGTGTATTCATTGGTACCGGATACCCTACAGTTGGCTCAAAAGCTACCTTCAACTTTTTTCTGGGAGTCCAGGTGATTATTGTAGAGAATTCAAAAGGAAGCATACATCCATTTTCCTTTTGAAATGATCATAATATGACAAAAATTTTTGTATCTACCAGATAAAGACAAAGAGCTTGCAGGAGACAAAATGGATCTTTTGTTTTATAAGTTAAAGGGGGAACACTTTCAAAATCCAGAAAATGTCCAAAGGGGGAAAAAAATCAGCAATGGTACCCCCCTAAAAATAACTAATGCTCATTATACAATTTAAAGTTTTGGTCCCTGGCCTCTTTCGCCCTTGCTAAATGGTTAGTATTTTAATTGGTGAAATGGTTCAATGTGGAGAGAAGAAAAAGAGTGTTGGAGAGCCTTCAAAGCCAACCGTGAAAGGATATTTAAAATAAAAGACATGGAAACCCAGTTGATGGCAATCTATTTCCTCTGCTCTTAAATCACTACGTAAATAATTTA
This sequence comes from Mormoops blainvillei, assembly GCA_004026545.1. NCBI lineage: Eukaryota > Metazoa > Chordata > Mammalia > Chiroptera > Mormoopidae > Mormoops > Mormoops blainvillei. Next base: position 77,224 of record PVJD01003765.1, read on the forward strand.
ACTGCAAAGACTCGTGTTGGATGGACATTCACAGCCTTGGATCTACCACGGTACGAGAGATGGAAGCAGGGAGTCAGAATTATGGCTCCAGCGTGGAGTCATCACTAGAGCAGCGTTTCTTTTTTGTCGGAGATACGCTGTGTCTTGGGGAGAATGCGGCATGTGATTTGAATTTATGTAGGTTTTACGCTTCATCATGCACGATGAGGAAGGCCCCGGAATTGCCAGGCACACAGAGCTTGGGACAGACTCCGAAGCAGGTGTGGTCTCCTCGTCAGAGCCGACCTGACTGCCGTTAGACTGGAGGGCGAGGTAGCTGAGCCTAGTGGGTCTTTTCTGTCCTGGACGGATGGAGCCAATGATGCTGAGCAGTTAAGACCCGAGGTTCCTGTTTCCTGATTGGCACCTGAACGTGGGTCTCAACTTCCCAGGAAAACACCTCGACTTAGGATCGATCCGCAAGGGGACAGAGGTAGAGGGAGATCTTCCATGGCCTTTACCTGCAACGCGGTGACGGTCATGGCGCAAGCAGGACGTAGCTAATACGTGGATCTGAGCTGAAACACGTTGCTGGTTTACCCTCTTCCCCTTCCGTCAGATACTTATTGAGGCGTGGGGTTATGAAGAACCCCGCAGCCTCCGAGGGAGGCGCCCGGGAAGATAAAGCGGCCGATGTTTCACAAGCCAGCTTCTAATTCTGTCCTCCGAACCGCACTAGGCGCGCTCGCAGGACTAGCTTCTTCCGAAGGTCGCTGTCTGCTTTCTGATGTGTGAAAAGCGGCAGCCGAGTTACACGAGGTGTTCTGAAACTCTTCGCCAGTTAAAAAAAAAAAATTGATAGAAAGGCTTTAGAAAAGCAGCTGCAATGTGGCTTTATGGACTAGAAATAGATTTCTCTATGTTTCCACTTTTTTTTTTTTAATACTGACATGTATACATGTCGTGAATGTGCTTATTAAAACCCTGTATTTAATTTTTTTTTTTTACTCATGCTCTTTTAAGGAAGGTTATCTTCAAGTCCTGTCACTGAGTTTTAAGGCTTTGTTGGGGTTTTGGGGGGGCAATGGGGTCTTCCTTACACAGAAACCCTTGCAATGAAGCGATAAGAATGGAGGACGACCTGGAAAATGAGTTCCGGTAGAGGGCACCGATAACGAGTTTTCTGAGGGGCAGGCCCCAAAACGGGGTGTTCGAAATGTTCCACGTGGCCGTCTTCTGTCAGACACGAGAAAGCAAAGATAGAACAGCTGCTCTTCCAGGCTGGGACTGGGAGGCCCTCGTTTGTGGGTTGCGTGTCACACTCTCGGGTTTGACCCAAGCATGGCGCTTGATCCAGACTACAGAAAAAATCACCCGATGTTTAAGTCGCTTTCCAGCAGAAAGCAGCTCACCGCGGCTGCCGTTTAAACAGGGAAGAAATCTCAGATGCCGGAGGCTAAACCAGCTGGGAGTTTCATTCCCCAACGTGCCCCCGAGCCGGGGCTTTCGAGTGGGTTCCCATGAGCTCCATTCCCGAAGGACTGTGGGGTTCCGGGGAAACCGAAGCTTTTGCGTCTATGCCTTTGCAGTTTGCTCTTCCCTGTTGAGGCAAGGTTTCTGGCTTAAAATATCCGAGCCTTCCTGGAGAAGGCTGCTGGAAGGTTCCTGGGGATCACTGTCAGGCTGTGACATTTCTCCCCAAAGGGGCAGCACCCGATTGCATAAAACCATGTGGATACTGACCTGCGGCTCCTAAAAATGGGGTCGCAGCCTCTCTGCTTTATCTGCGCTTGGTTACCAGGGAAACCAAGGTCATGGTTACAGTGCTGTTTAGGAGAGTAGTTCCCATGCCAATGCGCTCTGAAAGGAAGCGTCCAGCGGCTCCCTTTGCGATGAGGGGGGTGATCGTCCTTTGAGGGGACTGGGTTGAATTTGGTGGCTACGTGGGGGAGAGCAAGAGGCTTCCTTCTTGGCCCCCGACCCTAGGTGCCTTTACCCCCACAGCCCCCCGGACAGGCAAACAGCAGGATGACACCCTCAAACGCGTCGGGGAGGAGCATATTTCAGTACCTGGGAAACGCAGGCTCACGCGGCCACCAAGCTCATTGCGACTTCGAAGAGCAGCGGCGGAACCTTTGTGCTGCTTTATTCTATCCCTTTGCCTTAGCGGATTCTATTTCGACATTCTTCTTTTTCTTGACTTTTGTTATGGAATAGGTCGTTTTTATTGTATTTTTTCCACGCCCGTTCATCCACTGTGTACCCTCTCCCCCCTCCCCCCGGCCCCTCCCACCAGAGTCCCCACCGTGTTGTCCGTGAGTTCTTTTCCTTTTTTCTTTTTCTTTCCGTTTGGCTCGATCCCTGCCCCCACCCAATACCTGTCACCCTGCTCTCGCTCTCTCTGAGTCTGTCCCCATTTTCCGTGCTAGGTCAGTCTGTTTGTTAGATTCTGCATATGAGTGAGATCCTAGGCTGTTTGTCTTTCTGTGAATGGCTTATTTCACTGGAGAGAAAGAAAATAAGAAGCTATTATGCATTTTTGTTAGAGGAGAGTTGTCAGTACCTGAAAAAGCCTGGAAAACCTTGAATCCCGTTTTCTCTACTCCATGGGGATAAACATCCATGAGAGATGAGTGAATACAGGGGCGGAAATTCAAGCCAGTTATCTCAAAAACTGCATTTCTTAGGCATGAGGAAGACCCGTTTATTCAATTTATTTTGCAGAGAAACACGTGCATCTGGATAATTCCACTTGTCCACACCTTAGAGGCTTACCCATGTGTTAAGAATTGACTTTCGTTGGTTCTGCTTCTTTCTTATTTGAACGAGATTTACTAGAACCAAGAGAGGCCTCTCTTACCAAACAAGTGAGGTCTGCTCACGTCATGTCTTTTCCAAGCTCGGAGGAACTTTACGGACCCCTCATTTTGGTGATGCCATTCCGCACCTGTCCAATAGATCTCTGAAAATAACTTTCCAAACGTCCTAGGACCCCGCGATCCTGTTAACTGGATTGAATAATAGAAGTTAATTGACCACAGGCATCTAACAAGCATAGATGGGTGACAGGAAGACTCTATGAAATAATAAAATATTTGGTAAGGCAGGTGGTTCAAAATGAACTGTGTTCTACTTTCCATCATACATTTTTGGCAATTTCTCCTTTAAAAAAAATCAATCTCAGCTTCTCCAGCTGCCTCTCTTCCTTCGTTTTTTTATCCAGTAAAATTTATTTATTAACTTTCATTGACGTTGTTGGGGTGACATTGGCTCGTAAAATGACACATGTTGCAGGAAAATAGTTCTGCACATTGTATTTGTTAACCCTATCATATCCATTTCTGTGAAGCCAAATAAATAAGTTAGACCAAAAGAAACGTGAAGGACAAAGAACAAAGTTTATTTTTGTTCTTCACTCCTGTCAAAAAGAGCTCAAGTGGAGATATCTTCAGCTCATTGGAAATGTACGTGTATAAAGAAATTCATCCCGTTAATGACGTGCCTGGTCACCCCCCCCCCCCGCCCCCCCTCCCAGGTTCCCTAAGACTTCGGCAAAATTTGGCAATTATCTGAACTGACAAGGCTTTGCTGTTTTTACTTTTAAATTGGAAATCTTCACTTCAAGTGCAAAGTTGTGAAAAAAGGAAGTTCACAAAGGGCCTTCTTTTCTCTCTCCTTAAAAATTATTTCTGTGAAACTATAGAAAATGAGTCACAGAACTGAATCCGCGGAAACGGTACTGCGGGTTTCCCCCGTTTATTGTTTTACCATTTCCGGGTAAGTGGCTGTGCTTCTTCAACCTCCCCAAGCTGTTTATGCTATCGGAGACGATCAAAACTAGTGTCTTTCATTTGTATTTCATTGGGCATCATGTCTTTATATGAAGTCTTGATTCTTTTCTGCTGGAATCATTCAGACTTCCATTTCTTATTTTCTCGCTGACTTGGAAAACCCTTTATTTCTTGCTTTAATGAAATTCTAGGACAGTGACATAGATCAGTTTGAACCAGTGACATTATTCACCTTTTAGAACTGTTTTACGTGGATTTGCCATTTTTGAATGGAGAATACATCATATTTTATGAAATGGGTGAGTATCTACATAATGAAATGGATCGATCACTGTATCATTAATGTCTCTATTCATATTTCTCTTAGGCAATTTGTTCCTACCAGAAAAAAAAAAGGTAAACCGCATTTCTTTCTTTCTTTTGTTTTTCCTCTTGCAACGTGAAATACCAGTGTTTTTCCCCAATGGCAGTAAATTCACAGATGCTCAGAATAAATGGTGCTAAATCGTGTATATGATAAATGAAACTGCTGTTCACTTTATAATTTCTATTCCATTTTCTGTGTCAGAAAATTCCACCTACATTGGGAACAACCTTGCCTTTAAGGTGCGTTTTTCTAGGGTGCTGCAAAGTTTACCGAACAGGGGAGAGCACTTCCCTGCGGTTTTCATTAATCCATTTCTTCGTTGCTGCCTTTCAAGGCCGTGGAGTGACAAACACTACAGGGAGACAAGAAAAACTACTTCTCCACGTCCCTTGGTGCGGACCCCAAGAGGCGCTGCAGGGAGTGAGGACACATTTTCCACTTTAAGGTCTGTTTTTGAAATAATGTGGAGTCCAAAATTTCCATCGTCGTCTCAATGCCTCTATTCAAAAACCACAGGTGCCACACCCTTCATGGACATCACTGTAGAAAAATCCGTGTTAACCGTCAGGAGAGCTGGCGACTTATAGACATATACATTGGACAAGGTTTGGTTCATTTTCATATAACTTCCATTCAGTATTCTAAACCCAAGTATGGAAATTTCAAGGAAACAAGGGAGGCCTTGGCTGGGGAGTTCAGTGGGTTGGAGTGTCGTCCCGATACACCAACGTTGCAGGTTCAATCCCTGGTCAGGGCATGTGCAAGAAGCAACCAATGGATGCATCAATAAGTGGAACAACAACTCTCTCAGCCTCTCTCTCTCTCTCTCTTTCTGTCTCCCACTTTCTTTCTCTCTCAAAAATCAGTAAGTAAAAAAAAAAAATTGAGAAAATGGGGCAGAAGTAACTTGTACAACTAGCCAGTGTCATCCCGTCCTTATCATTTCCTTGCAAATATTTTGAATGCCTTAGGGGAGGGACGGTGATTTACAGATTCTTGATAATAGTGACATGGTGAATGTATTCTCCACTTATTATTTCCTGGGACATCTCCTCTTCAATGGAAAGAGGTCCCCGACCTCACTCTGCTGTCACGAGAACTCTGACAATTTCACCCCAACATATTGCTGCATTTTTTTATGGGAGGATTCCCTCTGTTACATGTTAGTAATACATTGTATTAATTACAGTTAGAATTTATCATTCTTTCCAAATGTTCTCTTCAGTATGTATTGAGATGCCACATGCATACTTTTCTTTTTTTCTTACTGTGATATTTACTTTAAATGATTTTTCAAATTTTAACCACTCTTGTACTTTGTATTCCTAAAATAAATCCCACTTGAAAATGATATATTACATATTTTTAAAAATTTATCACTGGAATATATATATACACACACACATGAATACTCATTATATCGCTGATATGAACATTAATATACTATATACATAATTATATATGTGTGTATATAATTTTATAAGTGTTGCATCAGTAAGAAAGATCATTGAAAGATGGGACTCTAATGGCCTGTTTTTTAGTGTCTTTGTTCTGGCTTAGGATCGGTTATGTTGCCCTCAAGAACCTTTTAGCGCCAATTCACATCTTGTTAGTTTTTACCCAGTTTACATGGTGTCGTGACTGCTAAAACTTCTGTGTTGAATTATATCTCGTAGCTTTCTTTAATTTCCAGAAAATCTATTCTCTACATTCTTCTAACTTAGCCACCTTTCAATTTGCTGTTTGTTTGTTTTTTTTGACATCCTTGGATTTCCCACTCACGCCATCAAAACCCTGTAAATGCTAATAAAAATTCCCTCCTTCCTTCCAATATGTTTGCCTTTCAGTTTGTTACCTGTTTAACTTTTAAATTGGATTATCTAGTATCTTTAATATCATATGCACTCAGATTATGTCTTTACATGATATACACAGTTTCCATAACACATTTTATAACACGTGTTAACGTGCTTTACATCTTCACACCATGTATGTACAGACATTACAAACAGACATCTATTTCTATTCATTTTTGGTTTAAAAAATCAAGAATGACAGTTGTCATATTCGTTGCCTTTTTTCTGTTATGGTGATCACAGCGTACATTTTGAATCTATAAATACCGTCTAGTAAGTTGACCGATGCCAACGTCTACATCCGCCCTGGCAAGAAACCTCAAGTCATCCCAGAGAGTTTTTCTTTAAGCTTCAGCTGGATTCCAGAGGCCTGTTGTTTAAAACACTCCTCGTTCCTTTGCCATTTCTGCTGCATTTCTTGGATTGCGTGTCGCCGCTCCGGCAGCCTCGCGGTAAAAGACTTGGGGCAGCCTCTCGCTCCCCGCGGTCCTAACCGGGGTAACTGGTACAGGCGGACCTTGTTCTCCAAGCCGGATGAGTGAGGAGGCTCCGGCGGGGCCGAGGCGGCGGGCCGACGCGGGGGTCCCCCTGGGTCTGCGTCATTAGACACTTCACGGATTTTATTTCTTCTGGGGAAAAGGGAAGCGTGCACGTGCAGGCAGCAGCCACACCCTCTGAGTTTTCAGGCGCCGTGGCGAGGAAGGCGTCAAACAAGTTGCTTGGCTCCGCCGCCTCCTTCCCAGCTGTGACGTCCTCTTATTACTTCTCACTTATTATACACGTGGGCTTCCTCCCTTTCCACGGCGCTTGCCACACGGAGCAGTTCATCATGGCTTTTTTATTCTTTCGCAAAGAACCAGCACTAGAAATTTCCATTAACTTTTATTCTCGGGTATCCCCTGTCGGCTTTTAATTTCTATATATGCCTCACTAAGGCCTACAGGGGCCTATGCGTTTCTGCTGTTGAATTTTGGGCTTTGCTTGGAAAAATACAACGTGTGGTTACAATGTTTCCTTGGAGCCTGTGCACAACGGGGCGGGGGGGGGGGATCGACTGCCTCGCACGGTTGCGGGCATTAAATAACTAAATAAATTACTTGCTTGTTGGTTCCCGGACTCTTGGCTACCACGGTCTGAAATGTCGCCATCCATAATGTCATACCCACTTAGGCCACATTGGAAAGTCTATCCGAGAGGACCAGGAGGAGGTACCAGCGATTCCTGCCAGCAAATGTAAGGGTGCAGGGCCTATTACTCCAGAAAACTGAAGCTCAGCCTCGTTTCCCAAAAGCGCGAGGGAGGCGGGCTGATTGAATCGACCACATCACTTACATGTAAACGTAGCTGTGCCGACAGAACCTGATTTAATAAAAAATTCTAAGCCGTTGTTTCTTCTTAGTCTGCCCAGTTACATTATGAATTCACCAAAGTTGCCTGTTTTTGTTTTTTTTTTTGGTTTGTTTTTTTCTTTCTTCTTCTCGGTTTCAATGATTCTATATGTACTGAGACAGGGATTTCTAGTTACATGCAGAGAGCGTGACAGAGAGAGAGAGAGAGAGGGAGGGAAAAGGGATTGGACCTCTATTAATCAAAAGACAGAACTATAAGATCTGCAGGGCCTTTCAGGGATGGCTTTTTTGCTGAACGTGGGGCAGGCGTGCTCCGTTCCATGAACACAGACCCCGTGCGTGGGCTCCATTCCAGTGCCTCTGCGAAGGGGGTTACCCAGTCGCGGACAACTGCAACGTTGACTTGTGCTGCTTACAGGGCGGCTGTGTAGCCACTAGTTCACAGTGCATGTCCCAAATGCTTTCTAGGGAAGACATTTAATTACCCATATTAGTACTAATGGAAAATGTCTCTGGGCCAAACCCCACCTGCGCTGGGACCCTTTGACTAGAGATGAAACGGTGCCCTGAGGAATTTATGTGCTTCTGGGAAATGGAACACAATGTTACTTTTGTATTTAATGGAAACTTGTCAAATGAACTGATTGAGCTCTTACTCAGAAAATGAGTTTTTAAAGTTGGCTTCCTTATTAAATACACGAAAAGATTCCCTTCAAATTTGGGTCATGGTGTCATTTTGCCCAGGCATTTGAGATGCCTGTCTTTCATTTTCCCATTCAGTTTTATTTTTTCGGGTGTGTTCAGCTGTAACTGACATGTACATTGCAGAAGTTGCAAGTGTACAACGTGGTGGTTTGATACATGTTTGTAGTATACATGACATACATGATATGTATACACGTAGCATACCTGTAGTGGAATGGAATACATGTAGTGAGCACCCTGAGGCTGGCTAAACACCCGTTCTCCCCCCAAGGGACCTCTGTGCCTCTGAGGGCTGGAAACTTCCACATTCTACCCTCCCAGCAGCTTTCAAATATACAGCTCTGCGTGATGACCTTGCTCCCGTTATAATGAAAAGCTGGGACCTGTTGACCACCCCACCCCACCCCCCGCCACCAATTCCCCCAGCCTTGGAAAGTGCCATTCCATCCCGTTTCTATGTGTTTGTTTGGTTTCAGATTCCACATACAAGTGACATCATGCAACATTTTTTGTCTTTGTCTGGCTTATCTCTCTTAGCCTAGTGTCCCTAAAGCTCCATCCATGTTGTTGCAAATGGCTGGATTTCCTTCTACGTTTATGGCTGGATAATCTCTCCTATCTATCTATCTATCTATCTATCTATCTATCTATCTATCTATCTATCTATCATCTATCTATCACCATTTTTCTCTATGTACCCGCTGTGGGCACCCGGCTTGTTTTTGCATCTTCACTGTTGTAGATAACACTGCCATGCGCACGGTGGGGCTGGTATCCCTTTGAGATGCTCCCTAGGAGATTTCATATCCTTCGTATTTATGCCCAGGAGTAGAATTGCCCGGTCACCAGGCAGTTCGATTTTTATTTATTTACGGAAACGCCAACGTGCGTTTCCGCAGTGGCGGCACCCGTTTACCATGCCGCCCGCAATGGATGGGCGTGGTCTTGGCTTCCTTATGGAACAGTAGCTGAATGTGCATTTAGATGCCTATTTTAAGTGGTTATAATTCTCTTACTATAAATACTGATATACGAGGGAGTCATTACTAATTTAATTGGGTGAAGAAATGGAATGGGTGTAATGTTAACGCAAGTTATTCAAAGCAAGAAGCAATCCGTACTGACTTACACTGTTTCTTTTCTATTCTCAGACAGGAGTAGCCAAAAGAAAGAATAAATGCGCACAAGATTATTTATGTTCAAAGTCACATGAAGGAAATCAGTCCATTCTTCATGTTTGGAAGGCAATTTCCATATGAGCAAATAATTGTCTCTATAACAGTTTCCTTGTAACCCACCTAGTATAACTGTCTCTGAGACTGCGTTCAGGGGAAGTGTGAAATGCAATAATTATACAGAAAAGTAAGAAAGATGAGGCGCATGTGCTGGAATTCTTCACTATTTTGTGAAAACACCGGATTTGTAGGGCTGATGGGTTTGAACACTCCTGGGGGAGCTGGAGTTGTCTAGACACTTCGAGGCGGTGATGGGTCTAATATAAGACTCTGTGACTCAAATTGACACGTTCCAGTTTCATCCCCATTTCCTTCCTTTCGATGGAAGTGCTAATAAGTGGAAAAATGCCCAGGAGACTGTCAAAGAAAAAAAGAATAAAAAAAGAATAGCTTCGTGGGACGTGACTGCATTTTTAAACAGTGAGGAAATGAAACCCTGTTATTACCACGGTTCTATCATCTTTGTTTTTCAAGAAAGCTATTTCTATCTCAAGCTTTAAAACAAACCATAAATCCACATGTATAGATCTTGCTGGTTAATGAGAGAGACAGAGAGAGAGACACAGAGAGGGAGAGAGAGAAATCGCCTTATTGAGAATGATCAGTATTTTGAATCCCAGACAAGCCTGCTCAATTTTAACATGAAGGATTTTTCATTTATTACCAGTAAATAGGTAATTAAGAAGACGTATCCAGAGAGAAAGTAGCCTTGGGTCAATAATAAGTCTTAACACAGGCGAAAGAAACAAAAATTGAAAGGAAATGTGCTTTCTTGTCAGGTCAAGAAAATTTGCAGTTCCGGCCTCCTAGAAACCCTTTGGGGTTCAGATATGACCAACTTCCTTTGAGAACACACTGGTTTGCTGCCCAAACCAGCGCAACCACCCCCGCCCAACCCCGCCCCGCTGGCTGCTGAGTGACGTCATGTCTTCTTTCTCCAGCCGTTCTTTGTGAACGTTGTAACTGGGACTTTCTTCCTATCACATCCCAAAATTGCATCTTAGGACCAACAGTGCCTTTCTCCTCTGACCAGGTCTTGTGACCTTTCCCCTGTACTCTTTCCCTTGAACTTCTGATGTTTGATCACCGCCCCTAAAATAGGACGAATTCCCTGGATTGGGATTGCACGTGGGAATGCAACCCTTTTCCTCCAGTGGCTCAAAATCAGTTGTTTGGAGGTCCCTACCTTCCCTCCCCCCTTATTTCCCTTTCTACACAGGGTCCCCTTTCAGGAAACATCCGTCGTCAACGGTGCAAAGCATCACCTCTGTTAATGATTTGTAAACTTACCGTTTTATTTCCACTTTCTCGACAATAATATAGATAACTCCCACACCATTTTTCAAGTGTACTTGCATCTAAAAACGTCTCTGGCCTTTCTTCTAAAAGAATATCCATTGAGTGGGAGTACTTAGGACAAAGACTTGTTCTTTTCTTTTCTTTTCTTTTTTGTCCTGTAAAAACTCTCACATCTTTATTTTTGTTAAACTCACTTACCCTCAAATCTAACGTTGCGTCCTGCTGCTGGGCTGGCGGGGATTGAATCTAGGCATTTAACGGTTGTCCCAAACGTTGTGCAAAGGCACAGGAAACAAAACGCTTGGGGAAGATCACTTGTGTCATTGATTATTGGATCTCACTTGGTAAATAGAGATGACCATTGTCCAGCCAGCTCAGTCCTTGTAGGCTCAGCTTCCTCCACTGCTTCTAGTTCATTCTGGTTGCTCAGGAATCTTCCAAAGAAGCAATGTTCAGCCCCTTTGCGGGCACCACACAGGGGCCTACCCACGTCTCTCCTGAGTTTCTGTTTCACTCAATCTCCTGAGTCCTGACTTCAAAGAGTTGTTTTTCAACATTCCAAAGAAGGGAAGGCAAATTGGGTCGCCTTTGGTGTTGATTTTTTTTCATAACGTCCAAATTTCTCCTTTCTGGGGTAATTTTCTATACTGTTCTTTTCATATACCCTCTGGTGGGCGGGGGGCTGGGGGGCAAGGGTCTGTGTCTTTAACAACTTTCTCACTTGATTAAAAATTTCATGCATTTTTCTAAAATTACATTTGTCTCTGACAAAAAGCTCTTGGGAGTATCGGTCAATGGTTTAAAGGCTTGGGTGTTAATAGTTACAACTTACTGGGTTCTCCAGTGCAACTCTTAGGGCTACAACAGTTGCACCCATTATTTCAATACTTTGAAAAGGGCTACAGTCAGAACCCCACATCTCCAGAATCCAAGTCCTTTCTCTATCCTGTTCAGTGGTTGTGGTTTTTCCCCTGCTGAAATTATTTTCAATCCACACACATGGGCCCTGAGAGATCCAACGGATATCAACGATGTGGGTTGATGTCTGTAAACCAGGATATACCGCTCTCTTTCCCGCAACGGTTCTTGGTGCATATTCTGCCCGTCCATCCCGGACTTGACTGTCCGCAGGCAGAGCTCCAGCAGCTCCCCAGAACCATCACAACATTACAAATTCTTTCTAACAAGTGCGAGATGGGCTGTTACCAACAAGAAAAGAAATAACAAAAGTTGCAGAGAGGTTGTGGAGAGAAAAGAACCCCCCTTCCTGGCCGGCAGGGTGTTAACCTGCCGCAGCCGCTGCGGAAAACAGCATGGAGCTTTCTCCAAAAAATTCAGAATGGAGCTACCGTGGAACGCAGCAGCCCCTTTTCTGTGCCTCTACATGAAAAATGTGAAAGTATTTATTCACAAAGAGACAGGCACCCCTATGTCGACTAGCATTATTCACAGTGGCCAAGAGATGGTGACCACCAAAGTGGCCTTCGACAGAGAAGTAGACAAACAAGATGGGGTGCATATAAACTACGGAACGCTACTCCATCATGAGAAAAGTTGAAATACTGCCATTTGCAGCAACATGGGTGGAAACGAAATAGGTCAGATGGAAAAAGTCAAGGACCATCTGATGTCACTCACACGTGGGCTATAAAACTGAAGGTGACAAAGGAACCAACAAGAAAAGCAAACAAACAAAAACTCAGGGAAGCAGACAACAGTTCGCTCGTTACCTGATGAGAAGAGGCATGGGAGTGGGGAGATGAAGAGGGGAGATCAGACCAAATACGTGGTGACAGGAGGTGACTAGACTTTGGGTGGGGAGCACATAATGCTATATACACAGGACGGGTCATAGAATCGGACACTTGAAACTCATAGAATGTCCTCAGCCAATGTCACGCCAATAAACTTAATTTTTAAAAAGTTACAAGTTTTTACCAGTATGAATGTAAACCCAATATCATGAAATGCATGTCAGATCAGGGTTCAAATCCACAACTTCATTCTAAAAGTTAGTACAACGGAGGGAACACAGCTGGTAGTTTCTTGTATGAGTGGAGCCGCAGAGTAGGAGAAAAAACAACTTGTTAAGAAACCCCAGATCCTGCTCTAGTTCCTTCTCTATAAATTGAGCTAGCAATGCTCGTCCTCCCTGCATTTATTTTCACTATGAGCATAAGAATAATAATAAAAGAAAAAGTGCCCAGCAGGCCTTCTGCGAGCCCCCCGGCACCAATAGGGCAACAGGAGGTGTTCCTGCAGGCAAGTTTGCAGGTTTTACCTCAAAGCTCAGACGAAGTCCTTCTTCCTTCCCGTAAAGGGTGACTGGCCTCTGCCCGGAACCAAGTCCACTCTGGAAAATCGTCGGATTTGTCCCCTCCCATTCGAAAGGAGCGAGGGAGTTTCTAGCAGCGTGTTTCTGCTGTGCCTAGAAGAGAAACACGCAACACGGACTTGGGTGTGAAAGGCTGTCTGTAAAAATGACCTTCAGTTCAACTGACCTTGGACTGTCGTCCAACTCCCAGGAGCACAGAGCGGACGCTGGGTTTTTGCGGATCTCAGCCACGGGCCAGGGGCAGGTAGGCCCACCTGCCCAAGCAGGTAGAACTGCCTTCGTGCAAAGAAAGAGCCCCGTGCACTTCCGCTGAAGACAAGGTCAACCTGAAATCACTGGACAGCACAAATATACACAATGAACGGCATCTTCTTGTTTTTAATACTTACAATACACGTACTTGCCCTCATAATACATGAGAAGCATGTAAAATTAAACTTCCAAAGCCATCATGCTACTTACAGCTCATTGATGGACACTCTACATTTTCAGTGGCACTAATATACTATTTTAAATATATTTTGCAAGAACAACATTTTGAAAAAAGTCCCACGTAGGGACAAAGCATGCGTCATCTTCGCAGTTTGTAAGGGCTGCGAAGATGAGCCTCCCTTTTCTATTCCATGTTCCGCACAAGCAAATTTTGGAAAATGTACTGATTTTCAAAAGATGTGAGCTTTTTTGTTTTTTAGTGTTTTCTTTTCTAAGGTTTTTGGATTTAAATGTTTGAAGGATTGCTTTTCTCCCTGATGATGCCAGTACACTAGCTACACCCTGTCAAATACTGACCACTTTCCGGAAGCATTTGCTAAAATCGGCAAACTCTAATGGTATATATGATTCTTACAGTAAAATGTAGACGATTAGACAAAAGAAACATTACAATGTACCTTTCAGTCTGGCTTTTTTTCCCCATAGGGAGTGTTTGACAATCAGCAGGGCTTTTAAACTTTCCTTTGAGTTCTTCCGAAGACCCTCCAGGGACTAAAGTGAGTTCATCGTTCCTGTTTCTTCCTAAATTGGAATTGGGGCAGCGCAACCAAAAATAAATACAACCCGGTTTCAGGTCCTGAGTCTGCTTTCCCTCGAAGGGGACTAATTTCAGCAAAGTCACCCTCGTTTTCCTCATCTAAGGTCGTTCATTCCTCATCCCCGACGTCACGGCCCACCTGCTGTTTTTGTCGCTTCCCCCCAGGCTGAAGACGCCCCCCACGCAAGAGAGAGGTGGCATATGATGTAATTACTGCCAACAACAGCGGGCCACAGGATCACAATGCTGATGCTTTTGCTGTTGGGCTGGCTGGAGACCAGCGTCCCAAGCGCTCCCCTGTTCACATCACTGCAGCCTCAGTTTCTGAAGGCAGGCTGACGTATAAAACACAAGGTCATCGAGAAATGCCCAAACCTTTGCCCAGATGGACGTTTGCCAGGTAGAACTTAAAAATTTATACATAGGTATATTTCCTGACTTCAATATTTGCACCTACAAATCCATACGGAAGTTTGATTTTGTCTGTACAGACATGCGCCAAATCTTTTTCCTGTGGTTCTCTGCCCACTGACGTACAGGCTTAAAATTTACTTTCCTGTCTTTGTTGGCAAAGGGGACCTCTCATTTTGTTTCTGCCCCATGGCATGTCCTCTGAATCTACAGACGGATTTGTGTAGACACTTCACAGTGGTGTGCAAACTAGGAACACAACTTCCCACTCCAAGAGCCTATGAGACAGGCCAGCAATTATGTCCAGCCCTTGGGAACCCTACCCTGCGTGGTGACGGTGGCAAGGCTGGTACTGGGTGTCGCGTCACGTCAACCCACTGAGGTTCGGAAGAAAAGTTTCTTGTGGCTTTTCTGGCCTGATGAGACCGGCACGATATTGCTTCCTTGACATGGGTGGAGAGAAAGAGCTCAGTGTGACATACAGACCTTACCCTGCAGGACCACCTCGATCCCTGTGTCCGAGGAGGGGTTTCGTTTCCTTCCCCGGGTATACAAAGCTGTGTGTACTTCCAGACTGGGTGACAAATGCAGATGCTTATGCCGTCGGCATGGGGGAATCTGGCAGGAAGTACGGAAGAAAGGGCAAGAAACATTTTGGCCCAGGACACAGGCTGGACTGAACAACGGCCACCGCTGTTAGCACGGCTCGGACCCCACGGCTTTCCATGGAAAGCCAGAAGGCCGTTTCTGTTGGGGTTTTCGTTGCGATTTATGGTTTTCAGTCTCTGCGTCCGTCTAAAACCTTACCACTCCCATCAAACGCAGTGAGAATCTGCAAAGTGTAAAGCTTACGTCTGGGAATTCTATTTCACCTAAGATTGGGACATAGACACGCTACTAAGACTTATGCACAAGGGGGCGCTGAAGAGGTCAAAGGGGAGAAAATGGCTCTACAGGAATTTGCTGGCATCTAAGCCAGTAAAGACCTTCATCAACGGAGACTTAGACTTGATTTCAATAGAAATGCCAGTGACTTAATACAGACTTGTGGGTGGGAAAAAAAGCATAATGATCCCAGTACTCAGGGTGATAGGAATAATGCAGTCTATAATCTCAGATGACAACTTAAGGGTCTCGCATCCAATGGAAGTTACATTGCTTCGCTGTCACATATTTTATAATAAGAGAGGACACCTGTCCAAAGGCGCTGTCTTTAGGACAAGATCCCAGTGACCTTCAAAATGAGAATTAAAGAGATCGAAAAAGACAAAGTCCAGCATGCTCCCATAATTCTTGCAATAATCCAATACGGACATAGGATTCTTGCCACACAACATGGAAATAAATGCACGGAGGTATTTTTAAAGAATGTTTCAAGTATTGTGTTTCCACGTGATTGTATGGAATGTAGACTTTGACACGCACAACTTGTTCTTTGACTACTTATTCTCTACTATAAACATGAACACTGATTGCTTGTAACCAAGCACGGCTGGTGCCTACTCTGCTGTACAGCTCGGATAAAAGACATTTTCCCCATTCTAGAAGGTTCTTCCTGAAAGTACTGCTTGAAAAGACACAGAGAAAGGGAATAAATTGCGTTTCTCAAAGGCAAATCCTCGATAATCATTAAACATTGCGACACCTTTTCTAAAACGAAAACACTTATTTGAAAAGGCACGTTTGAAATTCAAGTCTCGACGGATGTTTAAGGAATGACAAGTTGTGTTCATTAAGGAATGAGTTGAACTAAGGTCGAGATTTTTTTTTTTTTTTTTTTATCTGAGAGCTGGTGCCTTTAATTTTTCTTCCGTCTATTTTGAAACATCCACCCTGCCCACGGACAGACTTCACTGGAATCTAGCCAATGTGGTCAGAAGAGAACCTTTCCACGCGAGAGGAGTCTGGCGTGGTGGCCTCACCATATGGTATCTTTTATTATTTCTCTCTGCGTCATTTTCATGCAGAGTGAAAAGTGATGGCTATCTTGTTATTCTTCTCCTTAAAACTCAATAACGTGCCATTCAGGGGGCCCTGGACGGCCCTTATTAAAGCCCCATAAGGCTGTGTGCTGGGCAGTCAATAGCTTGGTTATTGGTTTCTAGGGTCTAACTTCATATTTCAGAACTAACTTAATTTGTGTGTTCCATGGGCTTGATTTTCAAGGGAAAGTATCACATTTCACACAGAAAATTGGAGATATCTTTCAGAGATAAATGGCCATTTTTCATGCATTTCTAATAAGGGCTAGCCATCCAAAAAGCAACAAACGGCTTCAGAATCTGGGACTGCAGACCTGTGCACAGGTCCCCAAAGGGCTGTCACCGTCTCCCCGAAAATGAAATAAATGAAAATACTCTTTGTTCTCTCTCTCCCTGTTACTCTGTTATTTTTCCTAGAGGGCTCCTCCTCACTCATTCCTTTGGTGGGGCTTTGAAAACAAACGGTAACTGCCTTTCCATTAGGCTAGGTCAACGCTCTTGGGAACTAGGAAGAACATGAAAAGTTACGGAAAAAACCAAAAAACAATTATGAAAACATATTTCCAGGAAACACATCCATGGCTTCCTAAGAAGTGCTTTTTTTGTTCAATCGTTGGCCTGTGTGTGTTTTCCCATATACTATCAGTTATGATTTAGTCAAACATAAGGAAGGCTATTTTCAAGAAAGTTTTATAAAACCTTTATTTTGAAGTACACAGCTTATGGAAGGACCCATGCCATTTCACTTCAGTAAACGCTTCTTAAAATTCTCACCACTTCGAAATTTAATATTTTACATCGTAAGCTGAGCTTTGGGGGAAACACGCGGTAGAGCCCACCTTTATGCTGTAATCCATGCAGTCACAACCTGCGTTCTGCATTTCATGGAGCTATTCCTTAGCAACCAGCCGTCATGTTGATTTAGGACAGTTTGAACTCACTTTTCCCACGAAAGCAGTGGGTCCAAATTTTACTCGGATAGGAGTGAAGAAGTGCTAAGTGGCCTTTCCCACAGTTTTCCCCTCCTCCTTCTCCCTCCCTGGTGTCAATGGTGCTCGGAATCCTTGTTCATGGCCCATGGGACTTGCCCATGCTCCAGGGAGGGGGGACGGTTACAAATTTCGTTACTGAGCCCGTGCAAACGGCCTCTCACAGAGCGGAGCCAGGAAGTTACTTGGATGCTGAAATCTGAGACCCTCTCTCTCTATGTGAACTTCAAGGCTCAGATGTTTTGGTTTTTTTTAAGTAGATTTTATTGGTGATGCTTTTACAGTTGTCCTGATTTTTTTGTCTCCTCTTTATTCCTCTCTGCTCCCCGCCCCACATCCCCCGCCCCCCCACCCTTAGTTCATGTCCATGGGTCTTACATACACGTTCTTTGGCTTCTCCATTTCCTATACTGTTCTTAACTTCCCCCTGTCTATTTTGTACCTACCAGTTATGCTTCTTATTCCCTGTACCTTTCCGTCCATGCTCCCCCCTCCACTCCCCGCTGATAGCCCTCCACGTGATCTCCATTTCTGTGACTCTCTTCCTGTTCTAGCTGTTTGCTTCGTTTGTGTTTCTTTTTGGGGTTCAGTTGTTGACAGTTGTGAGTTTGTCGCCATTCTACTGTTGACCTATTGCGTGAAGGGAAACCTCTGGTCCATCCGGCAAAGTTTTCTCAACCGTTTCCTCTGGCTCTCCCCAGCTCTACCCCCTGGCCCCCAAACTAACAGCTGATGTTTTCTGCTTTTAATGGCTTTCATTGTGTCATCTTTTCTTCTTAGGCTGGTGGCCAACTTCTTGCTCTGTGTATGCGGAAATGACCGGCCTCAGAACCCTTGGTCATGTGCCAACGGGCTGCAGCGTCACACAAAAACGGGAGTTCAATATCCTCGTTCCATCAACCTGATTATGTCTCTGAGTTAATGACTTAAGGTGGCCTCTCATATAGAAATGATAGAAATGATGGAGGTGGTTCAGCTGGGGACAGCGCCATTCCGATACATCCAAGGTTGTGGGTTCGATCCCAGCCAGAGCCTATGCAAGAATCCACCAATGAAGGCATCAGTTGCCAGTCTGTTCTCCGGACCGAGGAGTCTGTTTGTATTTTGTTTGTTAGTTTATTTCGTTCATTAGAGTCCACATATCAATCTCTATTTTTAGTGTAAAATGTGGTTACTTTCTGTATTAGTCCCATTTGTCTACATATGTTTATGACAAGAAATTTTGAAGAGTTCATTTTTGTGTAATTGGAGTGAGACGGCTGTCAGCCTATGTATGGTAGCTCCGTCAGGGTGACAGGTACTGATATTCTGACCCTGTCTTTGCCCCCTTCCCTAAATGGTTTTATTCATTCTGTCGATGTTTATTTTTTGTCTGCGTTGCTTCATCGAGGATTGCATTTTGGCTTATTTTTCACTCCTGATCTCTTGGAATTCCCCTTTCACCACCAGAACTGCCATTTCCAGCGACCACCGTCTGAGTGCCCCAATGCAGGGAGCGTCTGCGACGCGGCTGACAATCCCACGTATCTCTTCTCACCGGTCCGTGGCTTTCAGCTGAAAGAAGAGGCCCTTAATGTCCATGTGTTATTCAAGAACCAACAATGCGGCCGCACACATACCAAATTCGGACGGGCCCCAGAGGAAGAATTACGTTCCAGGAGACGTAATTCCACCCAAAGTGTTTTGTCACGTGTTTCCATTCCTGGTCGGGACAGAGGACGTGCGTTTTCCAGAAGCCTGGGAGAACCACTGTGGCCTTCCCCCGGAGCCCGGCGTCTTTCACGGACTCCTGCAGAAGTCTGCGTGGGCCGGTTTGGCAGGCCCGGCCCCCGAACAAAGTGAGCTTTCATGCGAGGATTAAGTCGTTCATAAATGAAGAGTGTTTATCCGCCGCGGGGTTTCAAAGCCTGTTTGATGAAGACGAGGTTTCTTTTTCTGTTGCAGCTGCTCTCGCGAAGCGGGGGAGGGGACCTGCAGCCCCGGCTGGGCGGGAGTCCAGAGAGGGACGGGAGGGGTGGCCCGGCTTGCAGGCGTTCAGACCGCCTCCGAAACGAACCTGCAGGGGGAGCCACCTCTCTGTATACACCATTTCATCGCCTGTGACTTCGAATACGTTTGGAGGTAATGGTGTAGCCATGGACCAAAGGAATCCCTGCTCTAGTAGAAAATGGTTAGCAAATTCACCAAAAGCGTGCCCGTCTTAGTTATTTGGGAGACTCCCCTCCATTTAGTTGAGATTTAGGACAGATTGCCCCCCCCAAAAAAACAAAATGTCTAGAGAATAAAATAAACCTTACATCTTGAAGTACGACCTCCTGTACAACAAAATGCAAAATCCTCTGAATGGATAACGAGCCTCCTTCCTACCAGGAGGCTGCTTGCATTCCGTGTTAATGTATCGTAAATTACTGCGCTGATGTTCCGTGGCCGCCGCGGATGACTCTGCAGATCCTTGGCCCTGGCGCAACAGAAAAATACGGACAGTTGCCCCTTAAGCTGAGGGGGACTTCCTATAGTATCGCCCATTCTCTGCTTGTTTCCTGGACAAGATCGTGGGTCAGAGCATCGATTCGGAAACGAGACTGACCGTGAGCTGCTACCATCCCCTCCCCTGGCCTGGCGCATGCTCGCCTTCCCCCCGACATCCCTCCCCTGGGCTCTGAGGGGAAGGGATGCAGGTATAATGGTGCCTTGTTGCCTTTCCAAAAATATTATATCATTTAGTATAGGGAAATGCCCGGCACAGTAAGCCACTAACAAATATTGATTACGATCACCTTGGCTGTTGAGGAACTACTTTCTTGTCATGTCATTCACGATTACTTTCTGGGCTGAGTGACATTAAATGACCAATACAGGCAGATGTACAAAGGCAGATAGAGAGACAGATGTGTCGATGTGTACGTTTGGGTGTGTATGCAATAAATATGTACATGCAGAGTCTCTGTGTGTGTGTGTGTGTGTGTGTGTGTGTGTGTAGAAATATAAATATACTGGACAATACATTATCCAACAGGTATCTTCCCTTGTAAAATGAAAAAGAGAGACATTTATTGAAGAAGATACAAAATACAAGAAACACTGTACACAGGACAGTGACACCTCAGTCCCCTTCCAAGCAGGCACCTGGGGACCTCACACAGCTCTCCCAGTCCCCATCTGCTCTCCCCTTGTGTTTTCCTGAATCTTATCGATGGTCTGAAATCTCTTCCCTTTCAAAGGTCACTTTAGTTTTTAGAAAAGCCAGAAGTTGCAGGGCAGCACATCTGGGCTGTATGCGGGCTGAGTCCCCTGGGCGATTTGATGTTTTGCCAAAAAGCTCTGTATGAGACGTGATAAACGAGTGGGCATGTTGTCGTGATGAAGCTGCCCATCACCTGTGGCCCATGGCTGTGGCCTTCTGAGTCATCTGAATAGTTTCCGCAGAGGAATGTTCAAGCTTAATGCAAAATTGGATGCATATTTATTACTCTGCTTGCTCAGTCATTTTGAATGTGACAACCACACAGTGCACATGCTCACTCAATAGCATCCACCACCCCCGCTGACTAGTACAGTGAAGTCGTCATTGTTCACGCATATGCACTCCAGTCCCCTCTCCTTGGCTGCCAGGTGACATCCATGTCACGCAAACCGTTGTTATATGAATAATGGCTGGACTTTTTCCGGACAGACCTCACCGAGTTAGAGTCTGACTCTTCTTGAAACCTAATTCTTCAGAGAATCTTAATATTTTCTTCCACATTTCTGAAACAGAATTCTGATTATGCTCTTAGATCTTGATGTTTTTTTTTCTTTAATCTGATTCTGTTTTCTGTACTGGGAATTTTCTAAATGGCATGTCCCTCTGAACCTTCCCTTATTTCCTTTGATTTCTAGGTACGTGAGGTAACAAGGCATCGCCAGTAGGTGGGCTCAGTTGAGCACCTTGGTACCCGACCCTCGTGGCGTGTGGCCACTGAGATGTGATAGGAACATCCTGGGTTCCCGAACACGGGGGCACCGGTGAACAGAGAGACTCTGTAACCATTGGAAAACATCCTGTGACTGCACTCACATGGAAGTGGGACAAGGCCCATCTGAAAAGGCTGAATGGGAAGCAAACATTTCTCAGAATAACACAGATAGCCAAAGCCGTACTTGTCAATAAAAACTTACAGGAGCATTAAAAGCCACGAAGAAAGCAGAGACAATACTAAGCATGGGTCCTCCTGACTCACGAGACGAGAGGCGAATTTTATAGTAGTCACAGATTTGTATATTTCTACTTTCTAGCTTTTCTGCAATCTCCACACGGGGTGTAGACTGTAAAAAAATGTTTAATGCTTCGCATCAGTTTTGTAAAATCCTAAAACCTCCCAGTTACTTTGGCATAATAAGATACACAGCAAAGAGAGTGAGGACTAGGGGCGTGGGGGACGGGGACCTGAAGTACATGCATCCCAATCACCGTCACGCTGTCTTCCAGAACAGCAGAAGGTAGAAAGGCCTGATAGCATGTCTAGTGCTTATGACCTGCTAGGGGTGATGAAATAATCTTTGAAAAATATTGCTCTCACCTCCTCTGTAAAGAACACTCTATAATTCTCATTGGTGGCCAATGGTTCATACACAGTGTTACGTTTATTAGCTTTCAAAACAATGACGTCCCTGTCAGGCTGAACCTTCACCAAACCCTCCATGGCTAAGACAGTGTGTGGAAGAAGAGTTGCAGACGGAGCTTCTATAGACAAATTCCTGCATCTGCAGAGGGGGTGGCTGACATGGCCAAGACTCACGTCGGAATATACAGTTTACATTTTTATTGGAGAGATGATGGACCCTTTAAGTAAAGTGGTCTACAATGATATTTGAACCTCATTAGTGAAGGGTGTTTCCCCCCACCCCCCGGAGATCTTTCTTCTCCCCCACCCGCCACCAAAAACAAGACAAAAAATTAAAACTCAAAGCAAAGATGTCATGGTAGCTTAAGGAGGACGTGGTGAAAAACACCCGTGTAGAACAATGAAGGAGGCGTAGCCCAAACGCTTTTGATAATACAAAGTGAAACTTATTTTTCCAACAGAATGAACTGATTTCGTAGCCCGTAAGTTTCCACTCCATCTCTTTCTGCAGGAAGGGACGGTTTCTACCACCTACGGCCATTGTATTGCTTCATAGCAAATTCAGCTGGACGTCCCCTCCACTTCATTGTATCTCATCTTGTGCACAAATGTGTCTTCCCAAAACCCTTGTGACTGACACCAGAAAGCGGTGGGAATGGGACGTTCAGTTCAGGGCCACAGAAAAGGCGGAGAGCACGTTTGTTAAAGCACTGTGGTTGATAAAAGGGGCCACAGGGGATGAGGCGCTGGGAGTGAGAAAGAGAAGGGGCGATTTCGGAGGCTCTTATAACACAGACAGAGGATGTTGTGTCTGGAAGGACCCTGGTTCATTGTTGCCTTGACAATGGAACTGGCCCATCCCCCACAAAGGATGTGATGGGTTTTAGTTTGACTCGACACACTTTTGAGTAACTGATTCCCGAAGGTAAACATGCGTGAGGTGCAGCTGAGTGACCTGGTGACAACATGCGATTACGGGGGAGGCCCTTAGAGATCACAGAACATTCTAGAACACACCAGCTACGTGGATTTTTGAATCTCTCTGACCTCGGCAATTCGATAACAAAAATACAAGTTCTTAGAAAGGGCCTTTTGCCTAAATTTTGCTTCAGCGCATTTTAAAATTACCCACAAACTGAGTTCCCTGTCTTGTAGCGTTCATTAATTCGACATCTAGAAAAACACATGTTGGCAAATAAAACAAACATAAATTACTCCTTAACCATCTCTTTATCAAAGCTTCATAGTTGACAGTGTTATTAATACACAAAAGTGAAATATGCGATTGGGTACCATGTATTTTGGAAGGCTGCCCATGCAACTGTGAGTCTTCTTCTCATCTGTGTGTGCGTGCGTGCGTGTGTGTGTGTGTGTGTGTGTTTACGGCAGAGATACATTCTTTACATGGAAATCAGAGGCAATTACGTCTCAAATCTCACAAAGTAATTTTTCCCTGTAGGTTGATGAAAGCTTCCCTTTAGATGAAAACCAAACTATTGCCTAAATGTGCCACTTTCCTTTCGTTGTTTACCCATCACTTCTTTGTTTCCAGTAACAAAGTGCACTGGGTTTCGGGGGCAGATGACGTCCAGAGACCCAGCTCTCAGTCACATGCAAATTAAAACCCATTCTTGCTGCCGAAAAATTTCCATTTGTTTCCTTTTGCGTTCCCTCCGTGGGCTGCGGAGAGAGGAACCCTGGTCCCTCTTGAAGCTGATAACCGTCACAGGAGAAAATCAGCTTCATAGAGCTGAGGAAGGTCGTTGTAATGTGCGTCTGTCGAACTTCCTAAACCAGGAGAACTAGCGGTTGTAACCGCTAGTAACGCTTGTTTCTAATCCTAGATGCTTTCAAATACCAGGAAGCATCTGCGTGTGCATTTGCCACGGCCCCGTCCTCCTCAGCCAGCTGCCACGCCAGCTGTTTGCAGGAGTCGGTTAATGCTCAGTGGCCCTCCCTGGCAAGATCAGGCACTAAATCTGGCCGGTTTAGGTCTGCTGGGAGCCAGCCCAAGAAACATCAGCGTCCCGTCCGAGACGGCATCGATCAGAGTATTGTCGGCACCCGCGGCCCACGAGTGATTCAGGAATACAGCACGGCCCAGAGAATCGCCTCTGGGAAAAGCGAGTAGGGTGCTCTTACCAAATGCTTCGGGGCTTTTGATGATTTCGAACCGCTACATGTTTCTTTCTTATGACTTTGGAATGCTAACAGTCAGATTCCCACCCATCTTTAGAAATATATATATATAGATTGATTTTTAGACGGAGAGACAGACAGGCAGACAGAGAGAGAAACGTCGATTTGTTGTTCCACTTATACGATGCGTTCATTGGTTAACCCCTGCCCGTGCCATGACCAAAGGCCAAACCTGCGGCCCTGGAGCGCGGTGACAACGTCCTAAACTAATGTCCTACCACGTCAGGGCTCCGTCCATCTTAAATTAATCAATAAGTGAGATGTGGTTTAACCACATGGGTGCGGGCATTGCTGAAACTCACCAAACTCAGCCTCCCCGTATTTGGGTTGAGAAACATGCCGGATAACTAAGAAAAAATATATTTGAGAAGGAAGAATTAAAACTCCGTAAATGAGGCTCGAATTTAATTGTAGGTCCTTTAAATCCAAGGCTCCATGAGGAGGAAATAACCTCTTGCACGTATTAGTGACCCTCCGCTATTACTGTAACACAAACTGTGGTTAACTGGAACCAAGAGAGAAATACAGACCTATAAAGGACAGTGTATAAAATCTACAGGCAGATTCATGAGTATAAGACATCTGTCATACACTAGAAGATTATATCAATTCGGTGAATCTGTTTCATTAATAATATTGGGCTATTTAGCATGGGGGGTGTACATGTAAGGACCTGCGTGCAGAAAAAAAATTTTTTTTTTAAGTTTTCAGTTATCTTAAAAAAAATCCTAAAACACACAGGAGAAGCAATAAACCAATTACAGCATTTTTAAAAAGAGTGCACTTGGAACTTGTCTGATATTATTAACCAATGTCACTCCAATAAATGTAATTAAAAAATAAAATTTCAAAACAAGAGTGCTTCACATTAGGAAAAAATATAAATACTAATAAGATAATGAGGCCATCAGAATAATTTTAACATAGAAAAAATGTGTTCAAAGAAAATATTTAAATGGTTTAAGAATACGTGAGAAATGGTTAGTCACACTAGTCATCAAAGAAAAAGCAAGGAAATCCAGACATGAAATCTTGTCGTTTATCACAGTGGCAAAATAAAAGTTTAAAATACAACTTTCGATTAACTATGTATGACCATGTGAAATGGTCAACTACTCTTAACTGAGTCATAAAGTGATGACACTTGTTTCTTAAGGAAATTAGAACTACCCATAAAATTCATAGTATTCTGATATAATTATATGCACATATTCTGTTTATAGCATCTGTCTGGTGTTTGTAATATATATTTACTCTATCCTTGCATCTTTTATCAGACGTTATGCCATACCCCGGATATATATGTTTCTATGTTGCCAAGTCCATGAAACATATTTGTTTATAATCGTTGAGTCTTGTGTTGAGCTAACAAAAAACAACAAACCTGCAAGCAGCATGATTGCCAACCTGCAATCGCTAATATGCACGTTGTAATGGACGTTCCAGTTAATTTCCTGGCGCGCGGACGCCACGCCGTGCGTTCACTGAGATTATTCCGCGTTTCAGGTGAACATTAGGCCGCCCATTTAGGTTGGAAAGAACTATCCATTTTCATAAATGAACCAAAACTCTAATTTCTCCTGGAGGACAGGGAATATACCAGCAGTAACGGCCGCATAAAAAGCAATAATATTTGAGGTTTTGCAGAGGATTGAGACCTCACAGGCCGTGTTACTTGTCATTCATAAAAGAGTCACAGCACTCATTCAGGATCTGCATGATCTACCTATTTGTCAAAACCGTTGCTTCCCAACCAGGGACACTGAGCTGTACGTCTTGTCAATGTAAGAAACGTCCAAACCTACAAGAATTTTTATGAGTTTATTGGAGCCAAATGGATGACCGTTGCTGGGAAGCAAATCAACAAATTGAGAAAACGCTCCAGAAAGTGGCAGTTTTGCGCCTTCTTTTATATATTGCAATTAAAAGGGGAGGCTAAGGGGGTTCCGTGAACTCCACGGGTAATAGCTTAGGAAGGCGGGAGGAAGCAAAGTGGGGAAGCCTCGGGATTGGCTGAAGAGTGAAATGATAGACACGCATGTATTTCTTCCACACAGGTGGGTACAGGATGGTTACCGGTCAACTGTGAACCCAGTAACAATGGACAAAGAGGGGCTTTGCGGGCTCTGTCCTTGCGCTTGTCCCCAGGGATTTGGAAAAAAGGGACGTGACCTGACCTTCCAGAGCTATATTGTCACAGATGCAAAGAGACAATAGACAGGCCCCGTCATGGGAAAGACTGACTTTTGTCGAGGAACATTCTAGCCCAGGGCAATGAGTGCCCTCTGGGACCTGCTTTTAACTAGGAAGTTTTAATTTCAGACCCTCCTTTCTGGCTACTCTAGGTCTGGGGGGCTGTGAGGCCGGCACGCAGGACCCCATGCCCCTGAGCTTGCCAGGTATGGTATGTGGCCCCTTTGGGTCCACGTTGTGGAAGAGCACATTTTCGGACTTCCGTGTGTGTGCGCGCGCGCGCGCGCGCGTGTGTGCGCACTTACATCCGTGTTGGACGGCCATTCTAGAAGACATGGTCTGTAAAGAAGCAGTCTCATATGCTCTGGGTTTCCGGATCGTTTTATTTGTTAACCTTTGTTTTCTGCAACTGTGACATCAGACCACTTGGGGAACCAGCCATCCCTGAAGCCAGTGTGCCCACGGCCACTTCAACCCTTCAGATAACCCTTCAGTGAATTCCAGTTTCTCCCTGAGAACTTGTCCTATTTGGGGGACTCGATGTCAGGAATACGGGTGTTACTTTGGGTCCACAGCTGACTTGTATCTTCAAGCACTTGACAAAACTTGCGATAGTAAGTGTGCGACCTCACAGCACCCCCATGTAGCACACAGCACACTGCCTGGTGGACTGAATTTGGTTAGGAATGCTTTCTTTCCTAAAGTTTCGTTCTGTGCTCTGCTGAACTTTAAGACACACCTCCTTTATAAAATATTCCACTGGGTGGTCTGGTGTGTGTCTATGTGTGATTAAAGGGTGGCTCGAATGATGGGTGTGCACGTGGGTTAAAGGGCATGATGCAGCGGTCTTTTGGTGCCGAAGGGAGGGCCCAGCTGTGTGGCCACCAGCTCATGAGTGTGAAGGATCTGTGGACCCAGGCAACAGTGACCAAGGGCAAGGCTATTTCCAGACGAACATCGCAGAATCGGGGATGCAGACTGGGCAAGCTCATTCCTGTTACAGAGGGGAAGCAGGAGAGCTGCAGTCAGAGAGAGACAGAGAGAGAGAAACACCCGCATGAGAAAGAAACATCAATTGGCTGCCTTCTCGTACATGCCCCACCGGGGATGGAACCCACAACCTACGTAACTGCCCTGACCAGGAATTACACCCGTAACCTTTCAGGCCACAGGATGACACTGCAACTGACTGAGCCACACCAGCTGGGGTGAACAGTTGACTCTTCCGCGTGACTCAGGTTGCTACCTGAACGAGCACAGGAGAGCCTCCCTAGTATTGAAATCCTGGCCAGGGCTTCTAGAAGCTGAAGCTAAGGCCGGACTTGATAGACAAGTCCATGATTTACAGAACGGGTGGTCTCAACGGAAACTTGGAGGGGCACAATGGCAGCAGAATAGGCAGGTGAGCAGCCGTGGATTCCACTTTCACCCCCTGGGAAGCTCAGGAAAGCAGATGGCCCCCCCCAGACTTTGTTCTCCCCGAGTGAAGAGGTCACACTGCTTCTAGCTTTGTGTCAGTGAGGTAATGATGAAGGGCCAATGGCAGAAAACACCTCCAGCATGGGTGTGTCTCCAACAGCCCTGGGGGAAACGGGTATGTGTTCACAGAGGCCACTCATAATGCTGTCAGTGGAAATGAGGCTCTTCCACGGATCGCGAGGAAAACACGCCAAGGAGCCATGCATGGGAGATTCTGCTCCCATGCATGGTTTACTCAGGAGCTGCCCCGGGGTCTCCAGTCTCTCATTTCTGTCTGTCCCACCATGGAAAAAGGCCAACTGTACCTCTAGCAGAGCCAAAGCAAAAACTACAGTGCAGAGTTTCCGCTTTGTATTCAAGCTCAGTCCTTTGGTGTCCACGCAGTCTGCCGTGGGCCCCAGAGCTGCTAGGACCACACGGTCACAATACCTGGGTGAGAGAGAACATGCAAATACACAGGGCACCTGTGGCCACCAAGTGGGGGTGGGGGATGAGAAAGAAAGAGAGAGAGGGAGAGAGAGTGCTTTCTTGTTCTCCTTGCATTTTATTAGTTTGGGTTTGGCATGGACCAGGTGATTTTCAAAAGAACATATCAACTTCCCAAGTGTTATCAGCTTTGGATGGGTGCACACCCCCTCGTTAGACTGACAGGCCTCTTTGGTCAACCTCCTCCCTCTGTGTCCCCCAACAATCCTGTACCAGAGGGGGGAAGGGAGGAATTTAACCCCCTTGGAGGAGCAATGCTGTGGTCCCCTGGGTGGGAAGCTGTAGCTTCCAGTGAAGCCAATAGTCCCCTGCTCCACAGTTCATTAAGCTCCATGCTTATATTCATTTGCTCCCCCTTTCTTATTAATAATTAGCTAACCGCCAACAGCAACGATGACAGCAGTGGGTGTACTGACTGTAAAAGTCATCTCTTTGCACTAAGTGACCATGAAAAAACCCAGTTACTAAGGGAGCTTGCAGCTGCTGTTAGGGACTTGGAAAAGTGAACAAACCAGGAGAATCCAAACCACATACAAGATGGTGAAATGATGCTTTTCCCCCCTGCTTATGTTTTCTACTTGTTTCTGCAACTACAGTCTTTTTCTTCAGTATCTTTTACATTAATTCTTACCTTGACCTTGAATAGAAACACACAAAACCATACCAGGTAGGTGAGGCTATGATTGGCTGCATTACCATATAATTATTAGCATATATTTAAGTATGATCAGCTCTCATCATTAGAATAGTGTTTACACGATGTTGACAGAATGGTGTGTTGTGTGACACATGACAAGAGGGGGATGTAATATGTACAACGAAGAATTGTTTAAAATTCCTTCTTGGTGGCATCTCATTAAAATGGGGTGAACGTGGCAGTTAAGGATGACCAGACACACTCTTTGGAAAATAATTACTTTGTGCCTTTGGCTGTGGGCATTAATTTCTTCGACTTGGAATCTGTGCCATTCGACAGTTCAAATTGCTTGCTGCTTTCTGACTCAAAAATGTATTCACAGGCTGATCTGAATTTATCTGCAGGGAGCTGGAGAGAGAACACACCACCCTTCTCTCGTCATCTGATTCCAAGGATAGGGTTTGAAAATATCGCAAAACGTGGAGTGAAGACTACTCAGACCCAAAGGTTTTGATGTATTATTGCATGCTGGGAACTCTTCACAACGTTAAGATCTAATAATATTTGTTGTTTCTGAAGCATTGCAGATAGTCAATGACAGGCAAATGTGGACTCATGCTTCCAGGCATTTTTTATTTATTTATTTTTTTGGTATCGCTCTTTTTCCTGAAGCCGCTGCTGCTGTGTTTCCACCACTGACTGAACTTTTGTAGGGTTGGGTGTCATTTACGAGTCCCCCTGAGACAAGACCGCAAACTCTTTCAGCTCCCCCCAACCTGCTGAATAACCTCAAATTCCCGTCATTACTTTAACCTGATATTTAAATCCAATCTTCACTGGTAACTCAGATTGTTTACCAATTGGGCAAAAAGCAACAGGGTCGTACCTACAAGAAAAACGTTTTTATCTCTGCGCTGGCTTAGCCTTGCATCAATATCATGTTGTTATTTTTTATTTACATCTCATTGTAGGTGTCTCATCCTCTGGTGGGAAGAAATCCCAACCATTTGCCTGCCTGTCGTTTACAAATATTTGCAGAGATGCCAGAAACCAAATCAATGACAGAAGCAAGAATTTACAAAGGATGCCTACAATTTGAATTTTGTTTCTGAAAATAGAATGCATTTCCACTGAGTCGTTTTTCAAAATAGATTCTCCCATAACGGAACGCTGAGATGCAAAAGGAAAAATGGAGGGTTGTTTATGTTTCCATAAATTTGTGTGATGTTCATTATATCATGCAATGGGAATATTGCTTGCACGTCGAAGAGTTAGATTCACATTATACCACCCAGCTTTACTTAAGTGAAACCCTAGAAACATGGGCTGTCATAAATTATGTGAACAGAGATCCAGGGGAAAATTCATTTTACTACCATCAGATAGAAAATGTATTTCTAAGTAGATTTGGAAGGCTCAGGATTGCGACTGATGGTGAAAAACAGGCACCCTCCATCCCTCCCCCAAAAAAAATCCCGCAAATGCAGTGACTTGAATTAAAGAATACTGTCTGTCATCTTTAAGCAGCATGGAAACAAGTTCTCTGGGGCTGAAAGGCAGTTGATAGCATCAGTAATAGAGAATTCTTCTCCCGGTTCCATTTGCAGAGCCTTTTCTTGATGTGAGATAGATCCTTAAACTCGGGTGCACCTGTGCCTTAGGGAAGTTCCCTGGACATTGATCAGATAGCACATACCTTACAATGGCCAGAATGCGGTCTTGCCGCCACACACAATCCCACGAGGGGCTAAAAAGTGTAGGTTTTACTCCTATCGGTCAACCCTGAACAAAGAGCTCCGTCCATTGACTAAAAGAGTATGAATGGAATGGATGCTGGGGAAAATCTAGCACAATCTGTTCTTTGATTGGCTGCATTTTTTGGCTTTTCTAAATGCAAAGCCACAAGCATTTCATGAAGAAACATACTCTATAAACACGAACATTTATAAATATGTCTTCTTTTCATGAAAGGAGGTTTTTAAAGCCCTTTTGCCCTTTCTGTTTGAAGACTTTTCGCAAGATGCTGATTTTATCCACATTCTCCCTAAGGAGAGAGGTAAGAAAAGGTCTGACTGAATATAGTTTGGGTGACATAAAATCATCACTAAAGTTCCCGCCTTAGCCGCACCAAAAATATCTTAACTTTATAATATTCACATTGCAAAGTACAACATTTTCCAGAGGAGTGAGTGGTTATCCACGTATGGGAGGAGTCTGGACAGGGTAATTCTCAGTGACTAGATATCCGTGTTCTTTTGTAGACAGGTTTGTGCATGACACGGTTTGGATTCTGTGGATGGAACCTCTGGAAACTGCTGTGTACCGAACCGGCGCCCACGAGATGGTGCACGCTGAGAAGATCGGAAAGCACAGTCAGCGTGTTAGATCCAGCTGCCGAGGTAAAAATAAAACAAACAAAAAAACCCCCCAAAAACCTAGGGAGAGAAGGAATAGGATGATGAGCGTGTGAACTAGAGAAGAGAGTGCAGTGACGTGAATGGAGGTAAGTTAGAGCGTAGGTGGGCACGCCCCGGGAATTCAGGCGGATGCAAAGGTCTTACGCTCCACCTTCCAGGGTGTGTGTGGCACTGAGTGTTCTTTCTGCAGACATATGTCCTCGAGACACCAGTGCTGGTTTCAAAAGTGACCCCAACTACCCGTGTGAATGCTGCATTAGAAATGACACTTCTGAAACATGTAAGGCCATCAGTGACCACGGTAAAAATAAATAAATAAAATAATGATAATAATACAGCAACAACAGAAACGGAGCCCTTCTGAAAAGGAGCCGGAGCTGCCGGCCCGAGCAGCTGCCTGGCACATTTGATGCCTCCAACCTGTGGAGGTTAAACCAGGACAAAGTCACCTCTGCCGGGGGCCTAAAGCCACCTTGTGTCCCAAAGAGCTGTCTGCCAAGGTGACAGGAAAACAGATGCGGTGACAACTGCATGGATGAGCACAGGACTGAAAATTAAACATGCTTTTTAGAGACAGTGTCACGATGTCATGTTGTCTGCCCCCACAGCCACGCCTTCCTGCTGTGGGTGTCCCTGTCCCCTCCCCTTTCTCGAAAGTGGCGTCCCTTGGTCTCCTCCTGGGGACACTATGTGGGCTCCTGCCCGCGTCAGCGCCTCCCCAATAGCTGTTCTTACTGATCTCAGTAAACGCTGTTGCCTGTCACTTACAAAGGCCTTTTATTTTTAGGTGAACACCACCAGAAGGCATGTTACCACATTAAGTTCAATCACCCCATAAAAATTCTATTCCGAAAGTGCCAGAAATGACCTTGGCAGCTCCCAAATACAGGATAAGAGCAGCGATGCACTTGATTCCAAGACCTTTCCACCTATAACTGGAGCTCTCTCTTGTTCGCCAGGCAATACATTTCGCTTTTTCTTTTTTTCTTCAGACACCGAACAGTAGCCTAGTGTTTTCACTGCGTTTGATTTGTAGTA
The DNA here is from genome assembly GCA_004026545.1 of Mormoops blainvillei. Taxonomy (NCBI): domain Eukaryota; kingdom Metazoa; phylum Chordata; class Mammalia; order Chiroptera; family Mormoopidae; genus Mormoops; species Mormoops blainvillei. The sequence goes on from PVJD01003765.1 coordinate 109,605, forward strand.
ACTGCTAAAACCAAGGCCCATACTGATGATTTAGAGTTGCGAGGCTTGCGTTTTTGCTGATCACCTGCCCGTCTTACAGGGTCTGAAGGACAGAGCTAACAAACACAGTTTTTTGTTTGTTTGTTTTGTTTTTCTTTTTAATCTTTTTTGTTTAATCCGCCCCCAAAGGTACGTTTTTTGATTTTAGAGAGAGAGTGAGAGAAAGCCAGAGAGAGAGATCAATGTGAGAGAGAAACATCAACTGGTTGCTTCTCATGTACATGCAGACGGGCGGATGTACCCACAGCGTAGGTATGTGCTCTCACAGGGGATAGAACTCACAACCCTTTGGTGTATAGATGCTTGTTCCAACCAACTGAACCACGTGGCCAGGGCTAACAAAAACGTTTTTCTAAAGCATCGCTATTCATTGTGATCTGTAGCCTATTGGCCTGGCTCTTAAATTTCTTATAAAGGGAAGGCATCGATACCCAGAAATTTACAATCTCCAAATTATGGAAAAAGTGTCGACGGGGGCAGGGGGAGGGTGCTGATTTACATATTTGTTACCATTCACATCAACAGCTTTCCGGTCACTTCCCTTGACGTCAGTGGAGGGGATGGGGGGTTGGCAGGAAAGGAGGGAGACAAGATGGCCGAGTGCATAGGGCAGCGCGGCGGTTTCCTTCTCATCACGCAATCCCAGAGGGTCCACTTGCCGTTGAGTGATGACAAGGGAGTGAACCAGGATTCTTTCCGTCGGAACCCTCCCTAATTCACTCTACACAGGCACTGGGCTTTCTGACATCCCAGAGGGATGAGCTGTTTCTTACGGGAGACTTAGAAGTGCCTGTGAAGATTTTAAAAGTAAAGGTGCTTTTACAGTGTTCGGGGTTTTTATTTCTTTTGGTTTGGTGGCTCAGGAGGCACGCCATTGAGCAGATACGGGCTTTTTTTGAAGTCCGGAAGCAAGTTCATGCTGTATTTTCAGAAACGTTTTAGAACCACTTGCAAAACATTTAGAGATCTGTATTTCAAATGCTTCCTCCAAAAAAAAAAAAAGGAAAAAGCCTCATCTCTAAATTCTGACTTTATGCCTTGTATTATATTGTAAATTTTGAGTTTATTCCTATCCTTAATTTCTGTTTGACACATTTATTACCTATATATGTATATATTACAGATATATGTCAGCATATATGTGTTATATATGTTTGCATGCATGTATAAGTGATATATATCTATATCTATATATATCTATATCTATCTATATCTATATATATATGCTTGATTTTTTCCCTCCCTTTATGTTTCCCTAATACATGCAACGAGAGCCATATATTGGTTCCTCATTGATCGATCTATCTAGTCTATTCATCTATCTGTCCAGCATTGCAACATCTCTCTGTCTGCCTATGTATGTATGTATGGATCTATGTATGATCTATCTCTCTATCTACCGTGGTAGCCAAGTAGTTTAGAGTTAATTTTTAGACTTTCACTGTAAACATGTAGCAAGGACCTTAACACCGCATGCCACAAAGACCTGAGGAGATGCACGTGTTTTCTTACCAACAGGTTTCTATGGTGCTGCCTTTCACGTTTTGATTTGATTTGATTCTTTCTGGCAGGCCATTACCCTGTCACGTTGCATTACCTGCAACATCGAGTCTGAACGATTCGACAACACGCAGCAGCTCAGTGGGAGAAACGTCTTCACACAAATATTTATCTCTGCGGAACCTTGTGCTGCGGGGGTGGTTTCTGCATGGCACCTATGAGGCCGCGAAGGAAAGCCATCGCGCAAACGGAGACGCTACGCTCCATCGCGGGTGGGCGGGCCAACTCCTCCTACGGAAAGGTGTGGTTGTCTGGGAAGTGAGATAAGTTTCCAGCCGTAACCCACGGCACACTGTTCTTTTTCCCCTGGGGGCAAGAAAGATCCCCCTTCCGACCGTCACCCTGCCCGACCTGCTTCTGATCCGGGTGGTGGGGAAAGGCTACCCAGCGCTGTGCCTCACTAGCACATGTCATCAGAAACTTGGGGTTCCCAGAGTTGTTCCAGTGTTTCCCAACTCACCCGGCTACTACCAAAACATGTCATCAGCCAGTCGTGGTGTAGGGCACCACTGTCCCTTTCGTCTGATTTTTTTTTTTTTACATAGTAATGCTCTTTTATTTTTTCTTTCTCCTTTTTTTTACATTACAGTTTATGTTTGATATTATTTTTATTAGTTTCAGGTGCACCGCAAAGGGGCTTGACATATAAAAGTCATATACTTCTCAGATCGTTCCCCTGATGTTTCCAGCCCCAACGTGCACCGGCACCCACCTCATTATCTGTGCTTCCCAGTCCCTTCACCTGTTCCAGCCAGTCCCTGAAACTCTTTGCCTCTGGGGGAACATATTCAGCAACGGCATAGCTGATAAAATGTTACCATCCAAAATTTATTAAAGAATTCATATGACTCAACACCAAAAACAAACGATCTCGTTTTCAAAAAAATGGGCAAAAGACTTGATGAGACACTTCTCCAAAGAGGATTTACAGATGGTCAAAAGATATCTGGAAAGATGCTCGAAGTCACTAACCATCAGAGAAATGCAAATTAAAACCGCAGTCAGATACCATCTCACACCCATCAGAACAGCCATCATTAATAAATCAACAACCAACAGGCCCAGGAGAGGTTGTGGAGAAAAGGGAACTGTCGTGCCCTGTTGGTGGGAATGCAGACTTGGACAGACACTGTTGAAAGCACTGTGGAGATACCTCAAAAAATTATAAATGGATCTGCCTTCTGACCCACTTTTGGGTATACATATTTCAGAAGAAATCCACAACACTGATTCGCATGAATATCGGCCCTCCTATTTTTTTGCCATATTATTTAAAAGAGGCAAGATTTGCAAGCAGCCCCTGTCATTTGTGATGCAACTTTCCTGATGACCCGTGCCACCTCACCCTTTATTGGGAAAATGTGTTATAAAACCGCCATTTCTGGAATGGTGACCTAAGATTTCATAAACTACACTTTTTATTTTACTTTGAAACGCTCCCACAAGGAGAAAGATTTTCGTTGTGAGACATAATTCATCAGGCCACATAGTCATTGTTGGAAAACCCTGAACTGTAGCTAATATTTGAGAGAAAGCGGGTTTCGTGAACCCTGCTTCAGCTAGCCCGCTATGCCAGGTCCATTCTTTCTAGATTAGAGTTTAAAACCATGCTCTCTTTTCAGCGAGTGAAACCATGCTTGGATGTCAAAAAGAACTTTGCAGTCTTCACCAGAATTGCATCTCACATCCAGGAGCCAGGCTGGCAAGAAGAGTTTCCTCTATCAGGAGCTTGATTGAATGGGAGACAATTACTGAGGGCTTATTATGGGATAAACGACATTTTAAGCAGTTAAACCAAATCTCAATGTCAATGTTGCCATGGCTCCAGCCAAACTGAAACAATGCCGGAGCCAATTTGCATCTGAATGGACGGCTCCAGCGGCTGCGCCCTCCCTTGAAAACGTTGGGGGAGGGCCCCGCATCTCACCCTGAAGTCGAGCTGCAGAAGCGAGAACATCCACAGACGCGTATGGCGGAGGATCCATGAAAAAAGTAATCACGACACCGTATGCATGTCCCTACGTAATACATGACAAAAAGCATGCAGGCAGTGGGCCTATGGCGGTGAAAACCAGCCGTTCCGTGAAGCGGCAACAGCTGAAGAATTCGGGAAGCACTTTCCTCCTTAAAAGGGTCTCCGGGTACAAACAGAAAGTGCCCGAAAGCGTATTACAGCAGTTTTGTTTTTTTTTAAACGTAAGACCAGAGTGAGCCTGCTGTTCTATTGGTGACCACGACGAGGTGATTTTCTGTCCCGCACCTTTCTGCCGCACTGTCACCGCCTTCTGTGTCCACGTGGGCCCAGTAACGCGCAGCGGACTCTCACCTGCTCTTAACCTGGCTTCAAAGGCATTTGGGGCTGACGCTCATCATCCATTGTTTACTTTTTGGGATGTGGGGTCAGTGGCTTAGACGCCTCTCCACAAGGAGGGGGGGGATTTAGGCAGAGACTGTGACAGGCCCCAAATCAGGCGATAGTGGCCGGGTGTTGCAGCAAGTGAGAACTTCGTGACATTTTTTAACTTTTAAAAATAGTGCTTTCTGGCCCTGGCTGGTGTCACTCAGTGGATTGAGCGCCGGCCTGCAAACAAAAGGGGCACCGGTTCAATTCCCAGTCAGGGCACAGACCTGGGTTGTGGGCCAGGTCCCCACTAGGGGGCGTGCGAGAGGCAACCACACATGAATGTTTCTCTCCCTCTCTGTCTCCCTTCCCCTCAGTCTAAAAATAAAATAAATAAAATCTTAAAAAAGAACAAAACTATTGAGAACTTAAATTTTTTAAAAAAGTGCTTTTTGCTTCAGTCTTAAAAGAAACCGTCTAGATAGTGTTTTACTCTTGATTTCCAGGAGCAACTGAGGAAAAACGCGATTTCCAGACATAACGGTGGTGGTGGTGGGGGCGGGGCGGGGATGGAGACCGTAGACTTTGGGGAGTCATTATGGTCTGCGATCATTTTCGAACGAAGAAAAAAAAATCAAGAAGATGCCTTTTGTCCGCCCTCAAAAGGCATTTATCTCAAACTAATAACAACGTTACCACATTTCATTATTCCCCCTTCACATGCATCTGTCCCCTGGAAAACCAGTAATTGGTTACAACTCCCTTCATTGCTACTGATGTTAACAGTTCAGATTGCTCAAACGATTGCCTCGAGTTATGCTATATTTGTAAATCATGCATTTCTCTCGAAATTTAAATTTGATTTTGTCCTATGTAAGTGGCCTTCCACATGGAAATTTCTAAAGCATCAGCCTTTAACTTTTCATGAATATTTTCAATAAACCAGGTAAACACATCTTAACAGAATCAAAGATTTCCAATTAATGAACTAGGTGGAAAGAGAGAAATATATGCTGTATAAGTTTTGTTTTTATCTGTTACTTAATTATTTCTATTGAGATATAATTGATATATAGCATTTCATTAGTTTCAGATGTACAGCATAGTGGTTTGACATGTTTTTTCCATCAGCACACAGAGTTACACTGCTTTTTTCCTGTGATGAAGATTATTAAACTTTTCTCTGTTATCCACTTTCAAATACACACCACAGTATAATTAACTACAGTCACCGCACTGTAGCTTACATCCCAGCACTTATTATCATCTTATTAGTGAAAATTTGCAGTCTTTTGTCATTTTTAAAACCAACACTTGGACAATTTAACTGATTTTCCTTAAAGACATGGCTAATTTTTTTTATTGTATAATTTAATGACGCTGCACAATGTCATTAAAAAACGTGAACCTTGTATGTTGATTGGTAGAGAGGAATGTTGTAAGTTGGGTGACTGAGACGCCTTTCTGCTGAAATCATTTTTTACAAGTTCTGAAAAACACTGAGACGATTTTCCGCTTATGACACAGACACGCGACCTTGCCCTTTGGCACCTCGTGGCTCCCTGTGTCTGACTCAGGACTTCAGCCCAAGACCAACCCAAAATCTGGCCGCAGGGCCACAGTCAGGGAACGAACTCCTACAGAAGGGAGGAGCCAAAAGCCGGGACCAGGAAGACCTGACGTCTGGAGGCACACCTGTCCAAGCAATGCTAAACTCGAAATCCGCGAACAGCTAGCTCTCACAGTGTGTCACGGCTGCACAGGGGCAGGCTGACGACCCGAGAGAGAGACTTCAGGTGCATTTTGACAACAAGGAGTAATCCACCGTGGCTGCGCTTGGGCTGGACTTGTGCGGAGATCAGGTGACCCCAGCTCTGTCCGCAGGGAGGGATATTGCCAGCAAAGGCTCTTACTGCTCCTGAGACCTTGCCATTAGGGCTCTGTAGAAGTTACAAAACCACGACCCCATTATCCTATGAGTTGAAAGCACACATACATGTGCAACAAAAAAACAAAAAACGAAAAAGAATTTTCTTTCTTAAAACAAATGGCTGAAAGAGATTATTTTAAAAAGATTTTATTTATTTAATTTTAGAGAGCGTGGAAGGGAGGGAGGAAAGGTGGGAGAGAAACATCGATGTGCAAGGAACATTGATTTCTTGCCACTCTCACGCCCCCTACTGGCGACCCGGCTCACAATGCAGGCATATCCCTTGACTGGGAATTGAACCTGTGACCCTTTGGTTCGCAGACTGGCACTCAGTCCACTGAGCCACACCAGCTGGGACTCAACCCTGAATTTTAACTGTGCTTTCCACATTTTTTTTACAGCCGATTTAAAAATAAGCATTTGAATCACAAGTAATAGGTACGGTGTATTTTAGATTCTATTATCATTCTTCTAGGAGCTCTTACGTAATAGAAACATAATAAATATGAAAACAGGGAGATGAGCAAAACTCAGGGTCCTGCCTCAAAACCAAGTAAGTGACCATGACAATACAGCCTTTGGTTTCAGCGCGGGGACGTGCACGGGTTCCTTATGCGCCCAGCAACATCATCAGAGAACGCATCGTGGGACGGAACTCTCTGATCTCAGAAAGTGATTATGTTTTGGGTGCATCGTCCTGAACTCAGGAGCCGTGTGGTATCAGAGATCAAATGGATACTCGAACAATAATACGCTGTTCACTTAAACCAATAGGTGGTTAATGGGATTTAGTAAAGAATTTGGAGATTCTATAACTGTCCGTATTAACAGGTGGCCCACGGATGCACCCTGAACCACTTACGGTCACGCTTACAGCATTTACAGAGCCCTATCCCTGTGTCGGAATAAGCGTCTGCTCACGCGGGGGATGAGAAAAGTAGCCTTTAGAGATAAAACCCTCCAGTATTGTTTTCCAAGGGTGGAATTATTATCCAGTGGAAACACCGCCGGTGAAAACACGGTTTAATAAAACAGGCACTGTTTCCTATCTGCGAGTGGGGTTGCAACGCTGGGTCAGGATTTATGCAGGCCTCCGAAGAAACCCACCAGCTCTGGTGACATTACAAACACCACCCAGCCGTCAGAGTCTGCCCGAGACAGCTGCATTCAGAGTGGCTTTCGGGTGGCATTGTTGTCACGCTCAAGTGTTTAAGATTCTACAGGAATGGTTCACTTGTGCCATTATTTCTGTCATTTCCTCCTGCCTCTTAAACTTGACCTAGAACGTCTCTTTGCTCCAGTTGAACAAACATCACAGACAAGCATCCTGCTGTTACCTCTGATCTGTTCCATTTGGAGAGTTTGGGTGGGTGAGGCACTTTATTGGTCGTTTACGGTTCAAGTGTAACCTATGACTCATGTCAATCAGGCAATAAGTGATCAAGGAGTGAGTCAGCAGCAAAAGTACTTGGCTCATAATTTTAAAAAAGTTGGTGTGGTGCAGAAGTTCCGCAGTACGGCCTCATCAAAGGGTCCTACTTTTCAGTCTTCATTGTCGATGGCCCACCCCCAGCCCCGAGGCAATCCGCGTAGCCCCGACAGCCTCTGGATCATCCCGGCCACTTGCCACCTTGAGGATGTGTCTGGAAAACGCACCTGCAGCGCCATCCTGGCACAAAATGGGTGCCTGGTACATCCTCACGTATTGAAGACGGTGATTCACATGCCATAAGCCTGGAGTCTCGTGAATAGAGTAGGACCAGTCGTGTCTTAACTTTGCCCGACACACAGGCATGATGCAGGACGTTAATTCTCAGGTGGTGAGTGTGCGGGAAGGTTACCCCCCAATGCCCACAGAGAAAGCATGGCAACTCTCTGCTATCATCATCAATTTTCTGCAGGCCTGACGATGACCCCAGGAGGAAAAGCTTCTTTTAAGCCACAGCAGAAGCCAGCCTGGGTCTGCAGAAACCTGAGGACTGCGGTTCCCGGGGGTCTCCCCCGAGCTGAAAATCCCGGCGGGGCCTGGAGGTCTCCATGGCAGACATTCCCAGCTTTGCCTGCATCAGAGACGTGTGGTAGAATCCGTACGTGTGGTCAGCTAACCCAGGCTTCCTACAAATGTACGCCGCTGTTTCTACTGTAACGCCCAAGGGAAACGTGCCTGGGATACACGTGCCCTCAAGTCCTATTTAATGCGTGTTTGACTACGTCCACGCAGGCATCCTGAAGGTGAGAACGCAGCTATGTCACACAGCATTCAGGTCGCGTGCAGTGCATCTGTACCCCGCAATCCGTGAGGGCCATGGCTCATGCTGTTAATTAAATAAACATTTCAAAGTGGACACCAGGTCGGAGGGGATAATATTTCGGCATGCTTTGGTGACACTGTCTGGTCCAGTCTTCCCTGGCTTTGTGGCTACCAGCTGTATCTGTGGGGCAGGAGACCACTGCCTGCTGGGCAGCCTGTTTTTGGAGCCCTGGAGTCTGGGGACTGAAAGAGGGGACTCTGATGACATCCTTTAGGGTTTACATGGAGTGAAGGACTTAAAAGGTTTTACATTTTAAGATTTTCTCTAAAACTCTGAACCACCCTTTCCAAGATGTCTTTGCAGGACAATAAAGGGCAGGATTTGCAGGCTACGTTACGCGGTGACGATAATGTCATAAGGCGTGGGGCTCCTGGTCCCCAAGCCCACAGGACTGCTTCTTCCTCTTGAGGTAAGATAAGGGTGGTCTTGATGTCCAGAAAGATCACTTTCAGAAAAATTATGGAGCCCCTTGAGGGTTTGCATCGGCAGAGAAGCCCACACCGATGCTCCGTTACTCAGGCCAACTATCCACATGGAGCCGCCGGAGGTCCCGGTCTCCCAAGGCTTTTGTGCATTCGAAGTCACAGCAGGGACCCCGAGTTCAATAAAATTCTCATCAAGCAGATTGACTGCTGTGGAGAGAGAGCCCATAAAGAGGGGGGAAAAAATTCTAAGGACCCAAGTTGATACAGGGATCGACAATAAAACTCTGGTATGGCGGTGCTGCAGACATAGATTTTCAAAAACGTGCTTCCCTCCGGCGTGCAGTCCAGTACATCTGAGCTAAGCTATCGATCACACAGGCTGCCCTGGGTGGGCAGGGCCGCAGACCTTGGGAAAAGGCGGGCTCTCCCCGCCGTCCCTCCTGCCTCTCCTGCCGCCTGGGCAGGGCGCGGCCTCGTGGCCCGGGAGGCAGGGTGTCTGGCCATGGGGACGAGGGGGGGTCCGGCAAGATGCAGACCGGTTTTCTAGACTGGCCTGGGGTGGCTGCTTCACCCACCTCAAGGGAGCCAATGTAGGGAGTCCCACACTTGATGGACCGCTATATCAGTCCCCCAGAAATCGATAACTAATGAAATCTGTGACTTTCAATTAGTTCATTTTGCATATTCATATAATATCTGAAGAAGACACGTGAGCCTGACATGAATCCCTCCAGGAAAGTCTATATAAGACTCTGTAGGTACTAATAACTGACATATATTAGTTATAATTATGCATATAGTTTATATATACATAGTACATATTATATATAATTGTGCATATCATTATCACAGGTACCTGGTTATATTACTAACTTGCAGTTATAGGTGAGTATGTAGATATATTCACTATATACATACTATATAGTATATATGCTATAAATACATATATTAGAATGTAGTATACAAATATATAAAATGTATAACATTATGCCGTATGTGTCATTGCTCCTAACAGCTAACATGTTTATATTCTATATACCTAATACATGTTATTAACATGTAGTTATACACATATGAGTATGGATGTATATTTTGTATATACCCACTATCAAATATATAGGAATATATTAGTATACAGTGTAGAAAATATATACTAACCTATATGACTTCTGTACACTACATGGTGTGCATACATACATGTAACACGTACAATGTCACTAAATACGCATCTTACTAACACGTGCTGTGTGCCACATCGACAATAACAACCGTATACCACATATGTACTACTATTTACTGTATACTACACAGATACTAAGCTAGACCATTTTATATCCACCCATGAAGAACTCATTCAACCCTTAATATTTTTCCTTGAGGGCATGCCAACACCAAATCACTTGACCATATTTTAACCCCCTTGAAGAAGCTGTGCGTTAATGCTCTCTCTGCAGGCGTAACAGCTGCACGCATACCAACAGAACAGAAAAAGGAGGTCTGGATGGTTCCAAGAGAAGCATGTGCACTTTGCAAGAAAATCCGCCACGAAGGCCACCTGCAGGGTGGAAAGGGAGCTCGACCTCCAATGCCGCAGGCACCCGGGGACCACCGCGTTGGGTTATTCCCATTCGGAGGAAGACGTTGTTTAAAAATGTATTAGAACCCGTGCGTGAAATTATGTCATGAACTGTAGGGGTGAAAATGCCGTGCTTCTAAATGAAGATCGTTCATTTTGAATTTACACGCATGGTACCTAATTAGGGAGGTGATCATTTCCTCCAATTCCCTAAATATTTATAGATTCAGAGAGCATGCATTTAATTTTAAACCTCTCTAATTGGGAAGATTAGACTGCTCCTTGTACTCAGGATTGAGGTTCGTTGATTAATGCCCTCTGTGGTCCCGCTAACGTGGACTTTTCTGAGAGGATCAACATGCTGTTAAAATTTGACAGCACCGTAACCCAAGTTGCTGCCTAGTGGCAGAGATGGGCAAGGTGATAGACACGCACAGACAACAGAACTCTGGTCACCAGGGGGAAGACAGTGGGGGTAGTAAGGGGACCAGGGGGCGGAGGCATGGTAATGGGCGCGCACTCCAACGTACAGGTCACCTGTCAGGAAACTCTGCACTTGAAACCTATACGATCTTATGAATGTCACCAGAGGAAGCTTAACCAAAAAGGAAAAGTTACGGAAACCGCGAACCTAAAGAAGGCGTTTTTGATTAATATGGTGCATTAGATAGGAAGGCAGACAGGGAGCTGTGTTTTCAAGAAGAGCTACTCGCCGGCGGGAAGGGAAACCCAGGCGATATCGAACTGCGTTCTCCGGAGATGAAGTCCGAACGTGGACAAGGGCGCAGTGTGCCGCCGGAGGGACCACGGGTGTCTCCGCCTTCCTTGCTCTTCCGATCGGCAGGCAGAAAGGGGGCGGAACCGGGCCTCGACAAGTGCCCTGCAGTCCAGAGACATCCTCTTGGGTTCCAATACGGAACTATTGGATCCATCAATCCCCGAACCTGGAGGGGGTCATATAACGTCCGGTGTTCAGTTACGGAAACCCCCGTTAAGATCAGACCACCGTTCCCGGTACCCGAGAGAGAGAAAAGCCTACTCGTTGCTTAGCGTGGCGGGTCCCAGGTTTTATTTATTTGTATCGAGTGTATTGGGGTGATGTCGGTTAATAGAATTATCTAGGTTTCAGGGGTACAATTCTCTGAGGCATCGCATGTAGATGGCACTGCGTCTCCAGCAGCCGAGGCAAGGCTCCTTCTGTTGCGCCTCATCCCCCTTTGCCCTCTCCTACCTCCCCCGCCCCCCTCCTCTGGTCCCCACCACCCTGCTGTCAGTTTCCTTGCCCCTTCTTCCCGTATTTTCCTTTGCTGAATATCTTAACCCTTCTCAAGCAGCCCCCAAGCCCCTTCCCTCTGACGGCTGCCAGTCTCTTCTCTGTGTCCGCGAGTCTGTCTCCACTTTGCGAGTTGGCTTTGTTCGTTCACCTGTGACGGATTTTAGCGCAATGAAGGCTCTTCCACATAGCAGCGTCCTTATTTAAATTCAATGGGAAGTGTCACTTTGCAATCAACACTTCAGTAAGTTCTGCCCTGTCTCCGCTGAAATTCTTCTGGAGCTACATTTGTTCAGTCATCTGTGAACAAAGACAGTTTTATGTCTCTCTTCACAACCTTTATACCGTTTATTTCCTTTTTTCCCCCTTGATTGCATTAGCAAGAACTTCCTGTAAACTACTGAAAAGGAATGATGAGAGAGAGGGAATCCTTGATCGGCACCCGCTGGGAGTGGGAAGGCTCCGACTTTCTCACTGTTAAGTAAAATGTTGGCTGTTTATTTTCCATAGATAGTCTTTATCGATTTGAAAAAGCTCTCTTCTGTTCCTACTTTACTGAGGATTTTTATCAGATTGGTGTTGGATTTTCTCAAAGGCTTTTACTGTGTCTACTGGTAGGACATTACTTTCCTTTTTCTCTCCGAATAAATATTTCTTGAACACGAAAATCTATCAGTGATTTTTACCTCCTGAGATTCTAAATCAATTTGGCTAACATTATTTTTGGAGAGGAATAAAAAAAGTACCGTGTTTTATTTAATAAAATAATGCATGCTGTATTGATACTGATAAATATCAAACGCCTTGCTTCATTATTTTACATTCATATATCAACTCCTTTAAATTTGGACCTAATTCTGGAAAAAGACAGGCCATCTAGCATACAATTGTTACTACTTTTGGGGTATTTAAAAGATCAAAGAAATAGAGGCCCACAGTTTGTCTACCTCAGAACCAATTCTGGCTTTTTAAACATTCCCCGAAGTAACACCTCTTGACAATATTTCCAAATGAAACGGGCTCATCAAAATGATGCCTGTTTAGATTTGACACCTGTGATTTCTCGACACTAAAAATAGCACATCAGGTAAGAGAATTCTAAACTCCACAATAAACTCCACTGAATAACCATTTATGGTTGGATCAGAGTTTCTCAAAACTGAGGAAATTCTCCTACCCCCCATCGATCATCAATGACTATGTATCACAATGCAGTTAAGAGTCTTATAAATTGATTGTTATGCTTAGAATAAATAGGATGTAATTAATTTTTCCTTATGAGGATCTGCACAGTGAAAGTCTTGACATTTTATAAAGTTCAAGATTAAATACTTTGGATCTCTCAGATGTCTTCCCATAAAACCACTTATCCAAAAAATGCGTACAATCAGTAGCACAAGAGAAAAACTGGGGCCATTTTCCAATTTGGGGCATCACTGAGTTCCATCCTGTTTCACGTCTGCACAGCATAAAGTCACATGAAACATACCTGCTCCCTTCTGCGTGCAGTGTGTCAGAATAAGGGTCCCCTACTGACCCTTTATTGTGTTAGAGATTCGGGTCATGAGTAACCCACGTGCTGTTATTTTAAAACATGTACTTATTTGGGTGCTCGCGGATGTTTTTGGATCGTGCGATCCTTAGGACCAAAAGGCAACTTTCCAGAAGAAGTACGCTTCACTTTGAACGGGGTCCATGGCTCACCTTTCCAACAAATGAAGAGATTTCCAAAGACTGACCGCCTTGGGGAGCAAAAGAATGAGCATCACGCAGTTGGTGCCCCACAAACATTTAACCTACACCTAAGCCTGATGGTTTTCATTGCATCTTTCCTGACACATAAAAGCGCTTTTCTTTGACCATCATTTCACTTATAAGAATTAGGTAGATTCTTACCTAATCTTATAAGGTGGGTGCAGGGTTTTTTTCGTTTTTAATTCCCTCTCTGACGAAGTGTCATTTGGAGCACAATGTGACGTTTGGTTTTGTGTCTTTCTCCAACTGCTGGCTCGTTTCTGCATTTGCACCCTGTTTTGTTTTCCTGAGACAGAGTCATGTCACTCAACGACGTGGCCACCTCATGAGGCCCAACCGGAGTCACTGCCCTAAGCACTTTCGTAAGGACAGAAAAGGGAGCGCCGTGCTGGGGTCTGTGGGGGTGCCTCCCGTCATAAGAAGACGGCGGGCTGAAAGAACTTGGCAGTTAAACCATGTCAAAATTATGCAACATTGGGTTCAGTTAGTTCTAAGAGACCTTGGAGAAGTTGCGTCCGCATTCCCACGGTGTGATTCATTTATTTGATGTCTGTTTTCGGAGAAACAAATTTTCCTGGTGGGTTGCCGGGGATACTTCTCTGATGAAAGGAAAAAAGTCTTCTTATCCCTGAGGGGCTTCCCCATCAGTGGAAGATACAGACCAGATTGAATACTGTTAATAAACTAAACAGTATTTTATAAGGTAGGCGAGGATAACAGGTGTTCACGGCAGCGGTTGAAGTAGAGCAGGTGGGCCAGGGCATGGACGGGGGGCTGTGGGCTGCAGTTCAGACTGAGATCAAGAGACCAGGGAGGGAAGTCTCATGAGGGTGACAGCCCTTGAAGGAACGCTGGAGGGGGTGAGAGGGTGGGCTCCACAGGCTCAGGTAGGGGACTCCCAGGCCCGGGGCTGGAGGCAGGGAGATCAGAAATAGACGACAGGACCTCCGTGTCAGGAGGTGGCCCATGTTGGTGGTCATCGTATGGACGAAATCGGGTCACGGCTGGGAAGCACGGAGGAGCATCACTCTCCCCTGCTCCCAAGGTTGAGAAAAGGCTGGGGGAGGAGGGTGCCCAGTGGTGCAGGCCAAGGAGACCGCGGAAACCCAAGCCCAGAACGACTGCTGCTTCGAGTGCCCGTGAGCTGGGGCCCTTCCTCCTAGGGGCTGTCTGATTCTCCAAACACGCTGAGGGTTTGGTCCGGAGGATTCATCCAGGCGACAGAGAGGCAGGGTATGAAGGAGGGGACGCGGGAAGAGCTGCCCCGCTGTAGACACCCACGGCCGGCTCCTTCTTTGATGAGCACCCAGCCCGATCCAGGGCGCATGCTGCCCAAACCCGCTGTCTGAGGAGGACTCGGAAATCCATGCTCTTCAGACACGAAGAAGGGATGTCAGTTTCGTAAAGCATTAGTGGTCTACCCACAGCCATCATCGGCATTGCAGGGTACCCAGTTTGAATAAAAGCATTTTCCTTTAAGGCACAACGGATCCCCCCCGCCCCTCCGCCCCTCCACAGTCCCCGCATTTGAGGATTACACTCGCTTTAAAAATCCTCTTCAGCCAGGTTGTTGAGAGCTTTGATTTAGTGATTCATGAAAGCAACACTATCGCGCTGTTTAATTAAATTGAAATGAAAATAGGGAGAGACTGTCAAGTGAAAGTTAAATAGCTATTTGTGGCGTTTGAGAGGCAAATTGGCTTTTTACTGATACATGAAAATATGGAGATGTGTGGTTCTAAAATAAGACAATATCATTCATGCTTTGGGTTCCTTTACTTTTAATTAAAATTCCTACTTCATAGGATATCAAGAAAATTACAAATATTGCATATTCATGACTTATTTCCGTGTTACAGGTGAAAGAACTTTCGTAAAAAGATTAAAGCAGAAATATATTACAAAACTGTTGGATAATAAAAGCCAAGTAAAAACCACAGCAACAACGTAGAATTAGATTTAAAACCTCGAGTTAAAACAAACAGTACTCGTAGCTGAAAAGAATATTCTTAATAAAAAAGTCCCCTTAATAGCTTTGAAATAATTTTTATTTCGCCCGCAAACGAACCAATACAAACAAAACGAAAGTAAATCAGTTCATGTGGGTCACGCAAACCAAAATCCCCAGAAAAATTCTCTCATCTCTTTATCTATTTTTCTGTTCCGAGGAGTTTTTAATATGCAGTCACCAGTATTGGAAAATGTGTTGCAGGAAGGAATTCATAGCATTCGGTTAAAGAGAGAGATAGGTATCTCTTTTTCATACTGAAATCAGAGTTCCCCTGAATTTAGGGTATCCTGTGACCAGGTGGAGACATATTTAAAATGTATCGCATATATATTAAAGTATATTAAATTGTATATTCAGCATCGAGCAGGGATGTGTCACTAACATCATGGTATGCCATCAGATGATAATTTTCATAGACAGAAGTGATGGACACATTTCCCGGGAATCTATCCGCATCTAGAACTGGCACAAACTGCACCTCTGGTTTGGAAGCAACTGTCTGAGTCAAGAAAATTGTAAACCCACTAAACCATTTGGGTTTGAACAGCTAATATTATGGAAAAATATGGGTCATGCAATTCATCCTTTCAATATCTTTCAACTCAGAATATACCGAGGGATGTGAAGGACAAAAAATGCACTAAACTTTTTGTAAAGGACAAAATATTCCCTAGCTGAGGGTTTACTGGCTCATTCAACATGCAGAAATGGCTGAATAAAGATAAGGACAATTTTTATCATTCTGTTGGGCACTCAGTAACTTTATTAAAGTTATGAAATTTGATATTGGTGATAACACACGGAATAAACTGTCCTCCAAGAACCAGGAGAAAAACGAAGCGGTTGAATGGAAAATTCCCATTGGGGGTCTATTTACGTTCCCCAGTCGAAAGCAACTGTCCTTTCAAAATGACGTAGTTCTCTACCACCGCCATCACTGGAGAGCTGTGAAGTCTTGAAAATCATTCCTAATGACAGGAAAGAAAACTGTTTTCATGGGTAATAATACTTAACAAGCCAGTTTTTATTTTCACAGGGCCGGTTTTCAATCTCCTATTTTTGAAGGGTCGCTGCAGTTTTGAGAGTTTTTGAGTCAATTCCTTTATCCCATAGATCCGACTCTTTCTTTTATCTTGTAAATTCTTTCCTCATGCATTTCCTTGTTCATGAATATAAATTTTAAAGGGGACTCCGACATTATAAGTGCAATGAAAATTAAATTAGTTGGACTTTGAATCTACTAAGCATGTTGAAAAATCTTTTGATATGTTAGAATCTTTTCAGTCATTTTCTGTAGAATAGATTGGGAAAATTTTGGCAGTTGGTACATTTACTCCTTCCCCCACATCAAAGCTAGGGAAAATCAAACAGAATGATAAAGTAAAAAGTTAGTATCCAGAAGTTCAAACACAGTTCGATGGTCAAAATAAAATATCTTCAGTTTTCCAATATTCCATGAATTTTGTAAAAGTGTATGCGATGCAGTTGTTCATGACTTTAAAAACACATGCTGACTGTATATGTGAATGTGTTTCTCAAAAGGAGCATTAGCTTTTACTTGGGAGGTACCATCTGCATTTTAAAAGAATTTCAAATATGTGTCATTGATTTGATCATTTTACTCAAACTGTTCAATCACATGATTTTAAACAGCTACAAACCAGTCCAGCCAAAGCATCATCGATCCTATTTTGAGCCGATTACGTGGCATGTTAGGTTGGATACCATCAGGAAAAGAGCCCAGAGATGGGAGTTTTTACCCAGTGGTCACAGCGGGTCAGCAAACCCTGCAAAGCTGTGGATTTTCCTGTCGGGTGCTGGCTTTTCCTTCCCACAGAGCAAGTAGCTGGAAGTGGCAGAGAAACAAGGCTGCAAGAAGACTACCAGAAACCCACACGCACAAGTTTACACATCATGGTGTGACAGAGGCAGTAAATTCATCCGGAAAATCGGGATGGTATTAGTGCCTCCAACCTAAGGCGGTTTTACGCAGAGACACCTGACAGGATTGTCTCCTTTCCTCCCCGTTACTTAAAATAATTCTCACCTTTTAAAGGCCTGTTTTAAAGCCCTCTTTAAACATTAGCTTATATTTGAATGACCTGAGTTAATCTTTCAACTCTTTTATGCCCAAAGGAGGTGCCATGGGCACTTCTAAGAAAGGCAAGGAGCTGATTTGTTAGTTATTATTAGGAAAGGCGCATATCAGAGATTTAAATATTTTGAGTGGGGAAAAATGTCTGAAACATGAGCTTGATACTTTTTACACTTCTAACGTACACATGATTTTTTTTTTTGATGTTTGGTATGGTGTTTTTGAATGTCAAAAAGATAGTAAAATCTTATCCTCGATGACACCAACAAAAATATTTTGGGGAGATGTTGGGAGTTTGGGGTGCATGGCATTAATAAAATGCAGACCAACTTAAAAATATCCTTCTCTGTTAATCACAAAAGTATTTTGCAATGACCATGGTACCCAAAGAGCATCTTTGGAGCTAATATTTGAAAATGCACCATGTGGAAGGAGGAGAGGAGACTCAGGTAACCCTGGGTAGCTCATGAGGTGAAAATGTCACACTGAATTGAAGAGAACACCCCATTTTATACACTAGTTGTAACAATGACCCGAGAGGCTATGGGCACTGAGGTGTCAGCTTTGACACCGGGGTCTCTGCCTGCACCTGCAAGGAGCCTATTTGCTGCTGAACTTCCTGTTTCAAAATGAAGTTGAGGGCACCCCCTTTAATGAGGTAACCTACAACATTTGGTTGTTGTAGGTTTTCTCGTTTTTTGTTTTTTGTTTAAATGAGAGGCGGGATCCTTCCAAGACGGTTTCTTCTGTCCATCCATTCTCCATTCTTTGGTTTCTGTGTTTTCGAATTCAAACCATGAATTTTAACTGCGAAACAGGGGAAATCCCTCTGGCCATGTGGACAGAAGATGGTATGGAAAGTGGTCATATTGGGCTGAGGGCTGCCCTTATAGTGGTGTGTCTGTCAGTGATTAGGGACTGGATTCCCCCTTTTGTGACCAGTTATGTTTCAGCTTCTCAAAGCTTCCCCACCTTAGTCCGAGGGTATACACAACTCTGGCCTGCCCCGTGAGACCCCAATAAACTCAATGAGAAGGGGAAAAAAGACATAAAGACAACTCAGAAAACTAGGATCACATTTATTGACTCTTTTGTGCTAAACCGTAAAATTCCTATAGCTTGATGTCTTCAATTATCGATAGGCATCCATTATAATATTCTGTTGAGATAAAATTATTTAAAAATGGGTTGATTAAGATGACGTTTCTGGGACACACTGAAGCTGAAAGTAGCTCAGGTACTAAGTCCAGGTTTGTTGTCCTGGGCTCTCAGCACAACAGACGCCGTCCTGGGACTGTCATTTTTTTCCTTTAGTGTGGCATGTGAGTTGCACTTTTCTTCTTGAGTGAGTCTTGGTAACTTGCGTATTTGAAGGAATTTGTCCATTGCACCCAAGTCGTCCAATATATTGTTAGAACTTTCATCATAACACACCCTACAATCACGGTGCTCTATCTCTAGGGACGTTACTATTTCTGTTAGTGGTAGTTTGTGTTCTCTCTTTCCCACCCCCCGTCCTTCTATCTCTCTCTGTTTCTCTCTCTGAGACAGAGCAGTAAGGAGCTAGAAAAACTCCCTGGCAAGTGCAATAGGGAAACTGAGGCAGGCGGCTGAACGAAACGACAGAACCATTTACAGCCCAGTCCAGAAGGTCACCGCCTCCCTGGAGATGAGAGCCAGGCCTCGGGTGTATTTCAGCCGCAGGCCCAGAAAAGCGGCCAAACCAGATGCGGTGACCGATGTCCCCCTGCCCTGGTCCTGTCTGGTCAGTGGAGAGCAGGACCCTGAAAGAAGATCCTTGGAGAGCTGATGAATGTTCTGTTGAAACTCTCCCCTAAGATTCCCGCCTGCAAGAGAGATAAAACATCAATGCAAAGGGCCCAGGTTGCCCTTCCCCCCTCCTACTCCCATGGTGTGCATGTTTCCTGAACTCCAAGATGGCGGGCAGTGGCAGTGGGTCCCGGGCCAATCGCCAGAACTTGTCCTCGAGGCCCCCTTTTCTCTGGCTTCCCAGTGAGCCAAGGCTGCCCCACGGGGGCTCTCCTGCTGCTTCTTCTATGCTAAGTCCTTCCTTGTTTCACTGTCCCCAGCTTTCATAAACGTACCCTCATGGTCACCTGGATTCTCAGATCGTGAAATCTTTTCTGACACGACGCCCCCCACCCCAGGCTGGCCCGAGGCAGCCCCACAGGGGCCTCCAGGCCCCCACCCCATACCATCTGTCTTTCTTTTTTCTCTTTTCTCATAACCTCTCTTCCTTCCTGTGACCAAACAGAAGGTGTTCATGCACCTGGCACTATCTGAGCAAAACTTTAAGCGCCGAGAGCCGCAGAGGAGAAAAACTGGGTATTTCGTCACGAATGGCGACGCCCAGAAAAACGGGAAGCTAATGGTCGGACACCCAAACTCCCTACCAGTTTACCACGGACCAGGGGCCCTGTCCAGCGACATTCACTAGCCATCACAGGCCAGGGCCTTGGCGGGTGGGTCGTGCAGGCTGCAGAAAAGTGAGGTCAGGCAGCAAATACTGACTTCGGGGTCCAGGGGCAGCTGCAAGGCCGCTCAGCCTGGTTTCTTGGGCACAGACACGCCCATGGGGTTGTTCTGTCCCAGGGCTCAGCCTCTGAAAGACGACAGGCCACCAAGTTATCTTCAGCTTCACAAAACCCAGGCCTTGTGACCCTTACATGCCTCCCGGGCGGTGAATAATTCATAAAGAAAAGGGCTGAGTTGCACAGGGCATGCTGGGAAGGCACTGGGGACCACCACAGGGCCGCACAGTAAATCCAATTCGTACATGAACTCGGTGCGCTCGGTTTGCGCGTGCCGCGTGCCCACTGTTCGCTATTATTTCAGCTGTCATGGCTGCTGATCCTGCCTGCAGCCCAGCCCGTCCTACACTAAGTAGCGTCTGTCACGTTTCCCAGGATGCGCGCTATCTGCTTCCTGTCGAAGGTCTTCGATTCTCTTCCTTATCCTCAAGGGGTACCTGGCAAGACATCCTCCCTGGCTGTCGCGTTGGACGTCGGCGTAGGATCCCGGCCCTTTACAGGGAGAGGGAGGCTCCCAGGGAAGTCATTTGTGCCTTCACCCCGGGTCGCGTGGTCTATACTTGTTTGCATGCAGTGTGGCCTTGGCGGGGCCCCGCACTCGCAGGGAGCCTTCCGTGAAATCCCTCCGGTAGCACAGTCTCCCTCTGATCACAGGTACAAAGCTCCGTACGGTTTCCTTGTTTCACGGTAGAAAGGGTTTGTTTGACGGTGGCCGGTCTGGGGGCAATCAGGTTAAGTGCTAAAGGTTCAGCGCGCGGCAGGGCCCATCCGTGCTGGGCTGTTCACAGCTCCCTCCAGCCCCGTCCAGGCCAAAGACAGGGTGCAGAGGGACAGCTACGTGGACATAACGGCATCCGCAGAAGTGTCCCGTGTCTTCGCTCAGGACTCTATGGATCTCATTGCTTCTAAGTTGCAATGGTCCCCATGAGGCATACCTAACATTCCCCATGGGCAGGTAAGGAGCAAAGACACAGCATAATGGAGACGAGAAATCATTTCTACTTTCCCACCCCCCGTCCTTCTATCTCTCTCTGTTTCTCTCTCTGAGACAGAGCAGTCATTCATAAAAAGAGCCGTTATTGAATCAGGGACCACCTGCCGCCAGCCCTAGGATATATAATTTCCCGGGATGTATTATTTCCAAACGCGAGGCCCTGAGGAACTTCCTGCTAGAAGCCGATCTTAATAGTTTCCCCACCTGGTCTACTGACCAGGCCGTTGAAGCCCACTGTTAGCCCTCCCATGAGACGTTCCTTCCTCACTCAGTCAGTCTTCTACCTGGGTCTTGATGTGTGGCTCTCTCTCAGATGACAACTGATTTCTACAGATGCCAAGTTAACTTTAATTTATATGTCACTTTTGTTTTATTTTTAAAAAGATTGTATTTCTTTTATTTTTAGACAGGGGGAACGGAGGGGGAAAGAGAGGGAGGGTAACATCGATGTGGGGTTGCCGTTCATGCGCCCCCTACTGGGGACCTGGCCTGCAACCCAGGCCTGTGCCTGGACTGGGAATCAAACCGGTGACCCTTCGGTCCACAGGCCGGTGCTAAATCCACTGAGCCCCACCAGCCAGGTCTGTATGTCACTTTTAAAACATTTTAATGTCAAAGGGCATGGACGTATCACAGAGCACCCAGAATTAACGATCCTCCCAATTTACTCTACTAGTATTAAAATCACACTCAATGTATTTCTCTTGACCTCCCCATACCTCATTTCCCAAGGTTATCCACATCAAAGAAGGTTTAGCATTCTTTTAGTAAAATTGAATGGGTAGGATAACCTTTCTAGGCAAGCTATGGAGAAGATTTTAAGCATTTTTAAAAAATACTTGAAGAATGTAGCAACCGATGGAACGAAATACTTTTTTCATCAGATCATTCAATGATCATGGACTGTATTTGTTTATTACATTTCAATTTTACCAATAATCATGTTGTCAAAATGTTAAAATTGATTCTATAATACGATTTGACCTGAGAATACACAATTATTTTAATTTATCTAAAACTTTGTTTTGCATTAATATTACAGTGTATATTTATGGATATGGTATAATATATAGTATTATTTATAATATAGTATACATTATATATACACACACACTGTGTATAACTATAGTATAAATAAACATTTGATGCTTGGTTTTATGATTAAGGGTAGGGTCATTCATAAACACCAAAGTTGGATTTGTAGGTGAGGGCTGAGGGAAAAAAAATCATGTAAATTAATGGTGCTCTATATACAGGTAATTCATCTCAATTTTTAAACATAGTAACACCTTGTCAAGGTGTAACTAAAATTTTTATTAATTTTCACTCTGTAGAGTATATATATGTACACACACACACACGTGCTTTTTAATTGGATCTGTATAATGTAGTATTCTCCTAAGATATCCACTGTGCAAAGCTTGGCTTATTTTTTCTTTGCAAATTCACACTTGTATTTTGCAGAGTTGACATTGCATGTTTTTATCTGGGGCTTTGCAATGCTGATAATGGATTTTGCATGTTATTATATTATCCTCCTGGCAATTCTAGAATATTGTTAACTCAGTGGAAGACTGGCAAGTGATTTAACGATGTGTGCTATGGAGAAAGCTCTCTTTCTTGAGTTATGAGGATAATGTTGAAACGCAACATATATTTTGGAAACTGCAAAACAGGGGAATTTTAGGTCTAAGGTTTGACTTTATTCTTAATGTTTTAAGGCATTAGAAGTTTATTCACAATGTCTGCCCTATGAACATTTATTTTATTTGCAAATGATTTTGAGGTTTAGGTAAAATGACACTGGTAGCCTATGTCTCAAAGTTTTATTTTCCATGTTGGTATAATTATTTCAATTTTCAATGGAAGATGTTAAAAAAGCTAAGAATGGCCCTGGCCAGGGTGCTCAGTTCGTTAGAGTGTTGCCCTAATATGCCAAGGTTGCAGGTTCAATCCCCTGTCAAGGCATAGACACGACCAGCTGGCAAATGCATCCGTGAATGGAACAACAAATCAAGGCTTCTCTCCGTCTCTCTTTCTGTAAGAATCATTAATCCATTTTGGCCATGCTGAATTCAAGTCTGGCCTCCAGGCTGACAAATCGCTATATCAAAGTTAAGCAATTGGTATGAGTTTCATAGCAAACAGCGAGATCAGAAGCGTAAGACACCTCAAAGCCCACATTGCTCTTGGTTAGACTTTTAGAAAAAGGACCACATGTCCTTGAAGGAACATTTCAAGTCTTAAAAGATTTCATAGCTCAGAATTCCCAATGCAGATACCTCAGAAGAAGTTTCACTTTGAGAACCCCGTGGGGGAAATAATGGTTTGCATTCAAGAACTCTGATATGTTGACTCCAGAAGTCAGATATCGGTCCTTCCATTAGCCACGCCTGATGCCAGCGCCTGGGTGGCACTCCGGATCAGCACAGGAGGAGGGATGGTTTCCTGGGAGCACCAAGAGGTGCCTTTATGTTAGGCAGGAAAATGTCCCTTCTTGAAGATACTAATATCTTAATTCCTGGAACCTGTGCATAAATCATGTGACATGCTAGAGGAGGATTAAGGTTACAGGTGAAATTAAGGTATCTGATCACTTGACTATAGACAGTCCGTCTGCATGTAGAGAACTCTCAACCCCCTCCCTGTCCTTGTAAGCACCTCTGCCTGTACTGAGATTCAAACCGGGCTTTGAGACGAGAGTCCCCCATCTCCCCAGTTGGTTGGCACTTGAATAAATCACTTTTCTTCCTATCTGCACCTGTCTCATGAGTCTGGCTGTCATTGTGACAGGCCATCGGACCTGCGTTTGGTCCCGTTTCCTCTCGGAGACTAAGTGTGAACGCTGGGTCTTCAGTACTATACGAGGACATTTTTGCTGTCAGCTACTCAGTCTGGGCTAATCTGTCGCAATAACATTAGTAAACCAATCCAGGGCTGGTGACCATGTGTGTGGAAATTGGATTGTAGGGAAAGAAGCTTCACGGAGTGACCCAGCCATAAATTTTTAACTGAGAAGGTCATGGTGGGTGGTCACGCCCCAAGACCTATTTCTGCTTTTAGTAAAAGGTTTATCTTTGCTTTAAGCAAGTCCTGTGCATTTTTTCTGTGCTTCTAGGTGAACACACCTTTCCAAGAACTTGACCACCCTCAAGAAAGCACGGAATCTTGGTAGCTATCCTGGAACCCAGTCCCCACCTTCCTTTCTTCCCCCTTCACATCAGTTTCCTCACTTTCCCTCATTAATTTCCAAAGCAAAAAGGAAACCATCAACTGTGATTTCCCGGAGCATTTGAGATCTTCCTTCCCAGAAACTGTCACCAGTTTGGGCTCAAATAAACTTTTGTAAAAATTCTCTGCTGGTTTGGAAATTTCTTGTGTTAACGATCAATTTACCCATTGAAATAACTAGGGGTTCTTTGTTGGTCATCTCTGGGTTTCCCAAAGTCATCACCTGAGAAGGAGTAGGGGGTAGGAGTTGGGGTGTCAAGGACAGAAGAAAAACCTCAGAACTCATCTTGGAGAACCGGAGAAATATGACACACTTGCCTGGCAGCCCTGTGATCCCAGTTGCATATCAGAAAATTTAATTTCATTTTCTCTCTGAATGGGCTATAAACCATGGTCCCTATGTGCCATCCTAGTTCAACCAAAGGTCTTAAAAATGCATTTTCACAAAATTATAAACAAACACACTTGAGGAATTTGAAGGCAGGGATGCCCTTAGAACAGGGGTATCCCCAACAATATAGTAATAAATTGATTTTCCCAGAACCTGACAAGGCTATGAAAGGCTTCCGTGTGAGCACTTCCAGTCACGGAATTTCGTGTATCATCAGGAGACGTGGCAAGGTCTCCATGTGGGAATTTCACACTTTTCCCTCATTTTTGCAATGGGTTCAGTAATATAAGAAAATGATACTTTACCATATGGTCAATGATAGTCAGTCAATGTCAATGACTGAGATTTAATTACAATAATGACGGCGGGTCCAGTGACTTTAATTCATCAGGATGGCGACAGTTTTAGCAGCTGTGAATTTCATCCAAGCATTTAGTTAATTTATTGGATACAGATTCTAGAAATATTTTCATATTCATAACATCTGTGCTGTGATTGATTTGCTGTACATGACAGATAACGGCAGACTTTCCACAGGTGGAATATTTCATTTTTTTCTGATTAAAAAAAGTTGCTTGAAAGACAGAGAAACTTATTTTTAAGTGTATTACTATGTCATAGCTATACAAATTTTTATATGTGAAGGAGTTCGGTATATATGTTTATTTTTAAGTGTATTATTTTATGATAACTATACAGATTTTTATATGTGAAGAAGAATTTTATGTATTTGGTATATACATTTATGCCCATGGAGATTTAAGTTTTTTAAGGATTATAGGGAATATATTTGCATTTTTAAATAAACACACTGAAGCCTTTATGCAGTTTGTATAACTCTTCCCCAAGTCACTGTTAAATAAACTTAAGACTTTAAAAACACCTAATTGCATTGGCAAATTAAGACTATAAACATCCTTGTTTTTCACTCTCTGAAAGCAAATAGATCTTTTTTTCTCATTCTAACGTACACAAGTTCGTTAAAAATACCATCCCCTCCACACCCCAAAGGCATCGGTACAGGTATGTCATTTGTGATTTGGTTGATTATCTACACTTAGAAACCGTGAAACATCTATTCAACAGGCACCACCTTATCTCACTTTGCAGAAAGCTACACTCGAAGAGTGGAAACCCAAAGGGTGTAGGTGTAATTTCTAACCCGAAGCAATTCGTCCCTGAACGCGACTTCGGACAATTGAGAGTTCAAAAGGAGCTTACGTGATTTGCGCTCTTGGGATGACTGTCTGGACTCCTGCCGCAGTGGACGGTTCCATGGGCCGCGCCTGGGTGGACGCAGAACCGACCACAGGCCTGTCAAACATTGGCGCGTACGTGATTGATGGAACTCTGCCAAATAGGAGGGCTAGGGGGGAGGGTTGAGTTGCCGTAGAAGGTGCTCTCTATATGCTCTCTAACTTCTCTCTCAATAACCCTCATCAGGTTACACAGCACGTGGCGTGAGAGCTGAACACACAACACCTGAAGAAGCCCGCCATTCTAATGATTGACAGAAGCAGAAATATCTAAAGATCTCGACGTAGGGAAATGATGAATTGATATTGCGCATTCTGGTCCAAAAATCTTTAGCGCCATGACAGACTGAAGCGTAGTATCATTTATTTATATTTTTATTTTAAATTTTTATTTTGGAATTACGGTTGACATCAACGTTGTTTTCGATCAGTTTCACGTGTACGGCATACTGGTTAGCCCACCATATACTTTACAAAATGTTCCCCCCAATATTTTCAGTACCCACTTGGTGACGTCCACAGTTATTACAATATTATCGAGTGTATCCCCTACGCTCTACTTTATAGCTCATGGTGATTTTTTAACTACCAATTCGTACAGTCTGTTCTCAGTATCTACAAGTCCGTTTCTACTTTGTTTATTCATTAATTTTGTGGGTTTTTTACGTTCAATATCTTCGGGCATCTTAATATATTAATCCACCTATTTAAGGTATTTTCGTGAGATTTAGGATAACTGAAATTTCCTCAATCATATTTTCGCCTTTCAAAGGAACAAGCCCTTGCTCTATAAATAGATGCACATTCACACAGGTGTATTGGATCATTACTGAAAATATTCCAGTTACGCAGTGGGATAACCAAAAAAAAATCTTTAAAATTCTTTCTTGTCCTTTTTTGCAGGGGAAAGTGTGAGAAGGTTAAAGAGAATGGCACAAATGAAAATACCTAAACATCTAATCAGCTTAAGATCTGTTGAAATGCTATCCAATGACCTAAACACCACGCCATGTAGAAAAGGCAACATTAAGAGAGGGTCCAGGGAGAGGAGAAAAGCCCACCTGGGTAAAATTGAAAAACTCAGCTTTCAGCTGGCTTGGCTATGGGGTGAACTACTAGCTCTCACTACCGTTGTACAAAGCTGTCAAGTGTCCACGTATATATTCACGCATGTTGGACTGAAGGAAATTATGAAAGGGAACATTTAAAACAGATAAACTCATGAAAACATCCTTAGCTATATGTCAGACTTGAGGATAGCCAGTCAAAAACAGCACTAAATTTTTATTTTATTTCCACCATTCTCCCCCCCCCCCCACCCCACAGCCTATAATCTCTAACCAATATACTGGCTCAGGGTGGGTCATGCTGTTAATTTCTTCACTTCACTGAAAATTGCTTTGATAGCCACAATGTAACATTTAATTCTATTCATGAGATTGATGAAAAAAGTTTTTAAAAACAAAGAAAATCCTGGTGGCCTCGTAATAGTCACTTGGACATAGAATCTCATCAAGATTGCCTGGCCATGTAGATTCACAGATGTTCCCATCCTCGGAAACAACCCCTAATTTTAAATCACGGTCCTCCCATGAATTTATGTGTAATCAATATTTTAGGGAAAGGAGCACACGGCAGCAAACGGACATTCCCAGGCAGTGATTTCATGAGAGACCCAGAGCCGTTTTCCTCTGGGACACCATTCAGAGGTACGAGGCAGTTTTCATTTTGAAAATGTGTTTTTGGCCTTATGTAAGGTGTCTGACTACTTTCAAATACGTATTTTCAAGGGGACGTGGACGGTCATGTTTGCTTTCTTTTCTGTTTACATGTTTATTAATATATTCCCACCGTGTTAGTTCATAAAATATTTTTGCTAATTGCATGTATTTTAGTATGGTTTTTAAAGGCAAATAACTATGCAATTAGCAAATGAACATAATAAGTAGTTTATATTGATACATGGGTCTATGTATATTTTCATAAGAAACATCTTTATGAGATTTATGATTTCTGCACTGCCAGATTATAAAATCATTGTCCATATTTATTGAATACATCAGTATATTTTCATGAACAGATGGAATATTTAAATAATTAACATTATTAAAATTGATCCCAAAATTAAAACCATGTAAATATGGACAGAGAATTTAAAGAACATAAAATGACTTACAAATCACTTTATCTCCTTGAGTTAAAAAAAAGCCAAAATTTAAAAAATGAAACTATGATCTAGATGCTTACCTAAGATCTAAATTATTTAAAATATTAACTATTTTTTCTGAGCAGTCTGTTTTCACGAATACATGTGTAATTCCCCAAATATATGTTATGATGAAAAATATTATTGATAGTTCATAAATCATATTAAATATGTATATTTAATACGGTAAACATTAAGGCGCAAAGGAATCTAAATTTACTGGGGCGACGTTGGTCAATACAATTATATAGGTTTCCAGTGGGCAATTCTGTATGGCAGATTATGCTGCATCACGTACCCCCAGACTTGAAAACTTTTATTCTCAAAGATATTTGCACCCCTATGTGTTTCACAGCATTATTCACGACATGAAAGACATGAAACAAACCCTCGACTGATAACTGGACAAAAAGGATGTGATGCATAAAACACAATGGGTTATTATTACTCAGCTTTAAGAAGAGAGGATATACTGCCATTTCTTGACAACGTGAATGGATCTCATATGGTTTGAGTTTATTTTTCAATTTAACTGAGTTATTTTTCTTGAATGTATCGTGTAACTGAAGGTGCAGCGTTCTTTTTTATAGTTACCTTAATGTTCCTTCTGGTATATATCACTCTACTAACATTTCTATAACTGCGGCAAACCATGGGGTTTTAAATCGGATGTCACAGTTATTAACTGTTCCTTACATTGGCAGACACTGAGAGTGGGGGGGCATACGTCCTGGACTCCGTCTTTACTTTCTCCAGTTGGAAATAATATTCAATTCCCTTCTCTTGCTCCTGGTCTCCGAGGATTGGTAACAACATCAGTGCCTACAGAATCCAAAGCCTGAGGATTTACATTTCATTTCTATCCCCGTTCGGGCTTCCCGAATGGCCGGCTGGCAAGCCCGCCCGGTCCCCGGTCCCAGGGAAGATCATTTCTAAAGAATTTAGCGTTATCTTTAGCACCTGTCTTCATCCACATCTTCATAAATGCCAGATGGAAGTTAGCAACGAATTTCGACGCTCTGATTTCCAGCCGATCCGTGGTCTCTTTTATCCACCCCTCCCCCGAGCTTGCGAGCTGCAAAAACGATCCACTTTGCTACCCTTTTGAGCCTTTCCAAACCACATTAAAATTCAGAAGGTCTTGCACGCAGTCAAATGAAAACCCAGTGCCCCGCCACCCTTTCAACTGTTCCTATGAATAAAATATTTTGTACATTTATGGGATGAGTGAACTTTTGAATGTGATATTTTCTTTGGTGACATTTGATGAAAGAAATAAAAAAAACCCACATTTTTTCATTTATGATGAATGGCGGGGTCTTGGGGTTGGGGGATAAGGACCAACATTGCCTGTTGTGCTGAAACTGGTGACGTCTGATTTTGTCCACGAATGCTCGGAACATAGCTTGTGATTAAAAAAAGAAAAATTGCAAAGCAAGCTGAAAAGAAAAAAAGAAAAAGAAAAAAACAACTTAGAATGCTGCCAAGGAAGGATGCTGCCCGGCCTACTTTTTTGCTAAGTGGGGAAAGAGCAGAAACATGGCAGGGCGTCCTGCAAATAAAACCATCTTGGGGGCTCTGCCCTCACAACACAAAAAGTCTAAACCCTTAACCCTTACCAGCTCTGAGGACTTTATTCTCGGAACAAAGCCATTTATTATACATTCAAAAGCAATTTCGTTTACGATGCCTTCATGAACGGTAGGGGTTTCCCGAAATGAGCTGCTTCTGTTGGTCTGTGGTCCACACCTGCTTAGCAACAGAGATGGGACACCTCTGAAGACACTTTGGTGAGAGTCTATAAACTCAGACAGGCTGGAAAGTTTCCCCAGAGAGGTGATAAATCGTTATCAACATCACTGCACAAATCTGCGTTATTTAGTTTCTCTTAAATGACTCTTCTCTTTCCTCTAAGGTCAGAACATTATAAAGATTGCAGGGGGTTGTCATAGCAGTTACAAGAGCTGCCAGATATGGGAAAATAATGATTATCTGTTTGCCAAAGAGAGAAAAAAATCATGGGCAGAGAGTCCTAAACAAAATTGGACTTGGCAGTAGAAAAATGTAAGGCTGTGTTTTATAGCATATTTAATATTTGTCAAGTCGCTAATACCATACAGGGTAGATTTATTTATGGGTGTGACGGAGAGGGACACAGCTTTTATTCCTAGAAAAAGTTTACTGAAGACATAATAAAAATCATCATTGTTATCAACCACAAGCTTCGACCTTCTTGGCCGTTAGAAAATTGGAAAATATAAACCAACTGGATGTTACAGGAACTGCGCCATCTCCAAGTCTGAAAAACCGAGGCCGAAGGAAAAGAATAATTGTCTTTGCCATTAACAATTATATTATTAATTCATGATTCTCTTCAAGTCCAAAAAATGTTTCAAAAGTTTTCCGGGAGCTACAGAAAGGACAGCCATTTCATGTCTCATGTGTCTGAGGTCTAAGGATTCCCCTGACGAGAATGAAAAGTAAAAAAAAAAAGGTTCAATTTTTTAGAAATATGAGGTTCAATATTTTGGCCTCAGCCTATAATGAAGTGCACTCATCTAGGGTCTGTCTTTTGCGTCCTCTGAACAATTAACACAAAAGCAACGGCAGTGCCACAGCCAAGTAATTTCTCCGTTTTCCATGAAGTAATGTTATTAGCACGTTATAGAGTTTTCAATGTCTTTAAATATAGAAGCCTTTTTAGCATTGCTTAGCTCCCAATATGCAAGAACTTGGAAATATTTTCATGTAACTATTATTTACATCCTAAAAATAGAGTCTATTTAGGAGGGGAGAAAGGGGAGAAAAAAATGAGACAACTGTAATAGCATAATCAATGAAATATACAAAAAAAATAGTCTATTTAAGTTCATAAGAAATTGAGTCGAATAACAAAAGTGCACGTAGCCAGGATTTTTCATGAAAAAAGAATATTCTTATGTGACTCCTTCAGGAGCTGGTAAAAATTCTCAGACACGCCGAGGCTTTGGGTGGGGCCTCGTCATGATTTGTAAGAATAAGAGTCTTACCTTGGGCTAGAAACAAAACAAATGAATGAAAAAACAAACAAAGCCTGAGTGTGCAGGAAACAATACATAGAAACTGGTGAGGAAGATAAAAATGATGGAATATGAATTATATACAAAGAACATGAAGTTACAGACCAACATATTAACTTCTGGTTAGTTCAGATGAGAGTTACATTGAGAGGTTTTAAATGAGACCCTGACGATCTCCTATAATGGAATTAAAGCTACGACCAGCGGTGAGTACAGGGCCGTTATTCAACTGCGCGGACAGTGTGGCAATATCAGAAACATTTAGCAAATCCTGCAGCAGAGACAGCAGATGCACCGGCCACCGCCTTGTGGGTTTTATTTACATTTACCCTGAATGGTTATCTGTCCTCAAAGAGAAATGCATTTCAATTTACATCATAAATAGGTTGTCTGTGAGTTTTGTTTAGCTTTTTGCTTCATTCCTTCACGTTTTTTTTCCCTCACAGCCTCCACTGGCCCTCCCCGCTGACAGCTGTCAGTCTGTTCTCTGTATCTCTGAGCCTGTTTCTCTTTTGTGGGTTTGTTTATTTTCTTTATTAGATTCCACATATAAGTGAAACCATATGGTATTTGTCTTTCTCTGGCTGGCTTATTTCACCGAGCATAACAATGATCTTTTTTTTCTTTTTTTTGGCGTTATTTCTCCCTGATCCCTATCATCATGGAAATCTCCATTTTCACAGGGAGACATTTAAGGAACAACGACGCCCTAACTATGATGGGGGGCTTGGTAAACAGTCTGACGTGGGAGCATGTACTGGATAGCCGGTAGGCCTTCGGAATAAAACTGAAATTGTGATCAATGCGCCGAGAAATAGGCTACCCATGTTCAGTGTGGCGTTTCATGCTCAGACTTCACTGTGCACAGATTGGCTCTGGCAGACGTGGATTTGTGGGTAGGGCCACCAGACTGTCCCCGTCCACGGATGGAAAGATTCATAATCCTGAGCCACACCTTGAGTGAAGACGGACCCTCAAAGTCAAGTGTGTGATTGGCACTGCACAGCTGGATAAAAAAGGCGAAACCAGAGGAAATCGTACTAATCGGGGCTAGAGATTAGGGGGGGAAACAAGCAAAACAAGATGAAGGGGACAGTGCCTTTATCTTGAAAACATCTCAGGAAGCGCCCACGTCTCGTGGGGCTAACGTTCGAGAAAGCTCCCCTAACGGTGAACGCTCAAGTGTGACGGAGCCTATAAATGATTTCGTATCCTCTTGTGCTTCCCGGACGGGGCGGACATGGATCGCTCTGGGGACATCCTTAGGCCGCGAAGGGGTAAATCCGAATCGAAAGGGACGGCTAACCTGCACATGCTCTTCAAGGAATTTCGTGGCCGGTACCAGGGCCACGACTCCAAAGCTGCATTCGAATGTGGTTATTTAAAAATGATTCAATTGCTTTCCAGCTATACATGGATCTGCAGGAGCAAGTGTTCCTTCTGTTGCTCGATTATGCGGAATGTTTCATAGTGCGATAAAGGCTGTTAATTTGGGGGTGAGGAAAGTAGACACTATATCTTTGAGTCTGTTTCCAGGGCCGTGGAGGACAACAACGGGTAAACTCAGAGGCGTTAATGTTACAAAAACCCCTTTCTTTTGCACAGATTGTTAGCTTTGACGAGCTGCTTGTTTTCCATCTTCTGGTGGTTTTCAAAACATACATCATCGACCCTGTCTTTTCAGGGGAGAGCCATTGCCTCTTACCCTTTTTATTAACTTTTGTTACTTAGAATGACAGGACTTCATAGTTGGAATGCAAATGTTATCTGACTGTGTGGGGGTCGTTGCACCTTAATTCTGCCACTTAATTATTAGCAGCTAACACCCACCTGCTATCTCTCTATCTATATATATAAATGATCTGTTTCCATGCTTTGCCAAGACTCAGTGAACAAAGAGTTCATTTCCTCTATTCTCTTTATCAATGCTTTCCTTTTTAAAATAAAAACTGTCTTTGATATTAGCCGTAATTCTGTCTTTGTTAAGTTCATCTTTATTGCAGTGTTTATAGTGCAAATTTTTTAACTTGTCATAATTTACCTTCAAGTGATAATGTATTATTTCATAAATAGTATAAGAACCTTGGAATAATTTCCTCCTCTTCTCTTACAAAAGCTAACTTCCTTAATCCTCTGTTGAACTTTATTCCATGTTCTCATGCATTTCAGTTTCACGTATGCTATAAACCACAAACTCTAGTTTTAGGTTTGTTTATATATTCAGTGATCTCTCAAAGACATTAAATAATAAGAAAAAATTCTTATATATTCACTCACGTACTCATTGTTGTCGGTTTTTATTACTTTGATTAGATCCACTTTTCCTTTGGCTAGGGTTTCCTTTTGCCTGAAATTTCTTGCACTGAAGGTATGCCTGTAATAACCGTTCCTAATTTTTGTACATTCAAAAAAATTTTTTATTTCTTTTTTCTGGAAAGATGCTTACTTGGCATAGATTGCTAGCTTGAGATTTTTTCTTTTCTTGTTTGTGTTTCAATACTAAACATTTCTGTGAATATCCTTGAACGTTGGCCCGGAACGCAGCCAGGAGGCTGGAAGACAGTGCGAGGTCTGTTGATCTGGTTTTTGTGAGTTTTCTGGGGCCATGATGATAAGCGCGCCCAGCCTCCAGCCCCAGACCTCCCAGTCGGGGCTCCTGGGTGTCTGGAGGCCACTTTGCCACCTGATAGGACGGGTAAACGACACCTCGCGGTGGCATCATCAGGGATGTTGAAATTCAGAGTCTCACAGTGGCTGTGGATCAACCAAAATGAAACTCCCAGTTAGATTCCTCCGAACCTATCAAGGAGGAGGTTTTTTTTATCGACCTGCTTGGCAAAAACATAACTGCCGTCTGCACGGTGGCACGGGCTAACCGAGCTCCTGGAGATGCTCAGAGGCAGGTGGTACCTGGGAGGGGGTGGCTGTTCTCAAGGAAAGACCCTGTGGTTGATTCACAGGTCTATGGCGAGACTCGAACCCTTGCCGTGCCTTCCCCAGGCAACCCGCAGCCATTTTCCTGCGTGAACAGGACCGAGGGCAAAAGGAAACACCTTCATGGATTTTTAGATACTAGAGTATAAATTTACATAATAAAGCTGTCTCCATAGTAAATGGTTTTTGATAGTCACCCATGATGTGAAAGGAATGTGACATGGCAGATTTTTAGGGTGAAAGCACACACACCTAATTCTATTTGTGCAAATCTTTCTACATGATTAATCTACTAGATTAAAAAGTCCAGGTGATAAGCCATTTAAATGGGAAATCTTCGTAGTTTGTGTTTCTCTTTTGAGAATTTCACCCTCAGTTTGACGTTCTTGTTAATCATTTGTTGAAACAACAATGATTCTCCCCCTAGATTTCAGTTTGGTTAAAGGATTTTAAACTTATTTACCTATTTTTATGTTTTATAACCACAAAGACACAGCATGTTTTCTTTATAAAATCATATTCATATGAAAGTTATGTAGAGACACCTTCTTACCATTAAGGATGGGGAAGGCCTGCATCGTGTCTTTGTCAAAAAAGAACACATTCTAAAAACACACGTAGCATCAGGCACTCTCCCAACACATGTATAAATGCTATTCTAGATGTCTTCTGAGCAGGTGGCATAGAAAAGTTCCAAAATCTATACTGAAAAAATCTATAGTATATAGATTTATACTGAAATCTATAAATCTATACTGATTGGTTTAAAAACTAAATTCCAGAGTGCTATAGCCTTACTGCAATGGCCGCAGAACAACCTAGAACACGGTCAACTTTGCCAGCTTGTGGGTCAAAGAATGGGGCATTTTAAGTAGAAGCAGCTAACAGGATGCCTTTACCGAGGGTCTTGGAAGTATGGGATCCCAGGTAATCAAAAAAAAAAAAAAAAGAAACAAACAACCAAAAAACCCAAAAAACAATTTTCCTTTACTGAAATGGAGATTGTCTTGCAAAGGTTGGTGCTACAGAAGTCACACCCCCAGGGTGTCAGCTGGAATTATGAAAATGAGATGGGAAGACAGGAGAAGACACATTTTAAAAGGAGGAAAGGAACTTGGCAGACATGAGTGGCACTGTGTTCCATCTTAAATTAACCCTGCAAACCTCAGAAAATGGGAATTTATATCAGCTCACGCTGGAATGAGAACCACCACGAACCTTTACAATGTAGGTACTTTTTGAAACCAGAAAAGAACTCCGTATCAAATCTATGACAGATTTTAAGCCTTTTTAATAATAAGGATATCATCAAATCCCCTATTTCCAAAACACATTTTGTAAAAATGTAATAGGCTTATATTCAGATGTTGTGTGAAAACACCAGCTTTATTTTTAGCTCCCCAAGGACAGCTGCCAGCTGATGACTGAGAACTTATAACTAGATGGGTCAGTGCTTCGTTTAAATAATATTACGTTACTATGGAAATCTGTGGTTAGCCTGAATTGGGAATGGTTTCATCCAGCAAAGAAATACATATGCAGAATTTTACATATCTTTCAGAGGACCGCGTTTCTATCGCCTGGTTTATGATAATGTTATTTGGGGCAGAAAGATTTTAAATTTGCATGAATCCTTGCAAAGACCTAAAGTTTCAGACTGCCCGCCTGTATTGGGGAAGACAAAAGGAAGCTCCACGGAGTCCTATCTAGGCTGAGCTCTTCGACGCCCATATTGAAACATCAAACTATTGTTTATGTTGACAGAAACACAGTCGGGTCTGTATTGGGGGATGGGCGCCCTGGATGCTGAGTAAGAACAGGTTCCCGCTTGGATCAATGATGCAGCTATACCTGGATTCATGATTGACACATCAAGGTAGAGACTTCAGACATGCAGACGAAGGCTCTCGAAGAGGGTGACGTGTTTTCTGCACAGTGAACCCGTGGCCACGCTGCGTGACTCCCATGATGAGGGAAGGGTGGCGCACATCCCCGTCCACGCCTTTTGGAGACGTTCTTGTCAATCCCCGGAAAGTTTAGGAGTCAAGTTTGCATTTCCCCCTCCTGCCTCCCTTCTGTTAGGACCACGGCCACTGTCCCTTGGGACTAATGCTGTTGCCTCTAAAAATCACCGGTGCCGTTTGGGGTGAATTAGGAGTTGATCTGACTTTTCCAACACTTGACTCATATTTGCGATTGGTGCGTTTCCATTGATTTCCATACTCGCCACATCTTTCAGAAACTGTGTGACCTCTCCTCCCCTCCCCGCCGTCATCTTTCGGGGTCCAGAATGTGTACTCACGTTTTGTTTTCTTACAGCAAGAACCCTAGGTGTGCCATCAGGGTCCACGAGCGGGCATCTGAAGAGAGGGACGCCAATCACGTCTTGTTTGCCGGGCACCTGCAGCCTAAGGAAGCCCAGAGAGCCACGGCAGCACACGGAGGGGACCAGCCTCGCACCCACGTTACTCACAGGGAAATACAAAAAGTACCACTTAACCTCTACGGAGTTTTCTTCATGAGTTCTTCTTGCCAGAGTTCCTCCATTAAATGCAGCCTTTGGCCATGGGAGATGCCAACAACAGGCTTCCTGTGGGCTTTACCTTTCCACCCAGGCCATCTGTACTCAGTTTCTGTTGACTGAAACCAAAGCGACTTTCACTAATAAGACGGACATCTGAGAATGAAGGCTGCCTGAAGAGACCTGACCTAGGGTCCGACTGGCCGGGGGTGGGCTGAAGACCAGCAGTCGCCAAGGCCCCAGGTTAAGTTAAGGGCAGGTGTGGTAAGGCCAGCGTCCATTACAGTTCACCTGTGACACCTTGGGATTTGTGATTCCGTCCTTTGTCTCCCCATTAAAGCC
The DNA here is from genome assembly GCA_004026545.1 of Mormoops blainvillei. Classification (NCBI taxonomy): domain Eukaryota; kingdom Metazoa; phylum Chordata; class Mammalia; order Chiroptera; family Mormoopidae; genus Mormoops; species Mormoops blainvillei. The sequence continues at coordinate 146,408 of PVJD01003765.1, forward strand.
AAAGTCCCTGGTATCGGGATAGCAGAACACGAGGCTATTCACGCTTGCTACTTTTTTCTTTTCTATGGTGAAGAGAAAACTCTTTCACAAGAGAAAACCCCATGTTTGCTGAATTGCCGGATTGGGTATTTCTTAGTCTTCAAAACAGTGCATTAAAAAAAAAAACAAATCAAATAAAGAAACAAACAAAAAGCAATGGTGTAGTCATCCTGGAACTTGCTAGAAACGCAGTCTCTAAGGCTGCTCCTGGCTACCAAGGCCTGACGCATAAAAACAGTGCAAGAAAGACACATTACAAGCCTATCGCCTTTGCAAACCCAGATCCAAAATCCTAAACAAAATATTGTCAGACTGAGCTCAGAGATATATTTAAAAAAGTAAAATAAAAACAAAGCATAGCCCCAGTGCCCAAGTACAAGACAGCTTAAATATGGGAAATTAATGCCAATCATTACACTACTAAAGAAGTGAGAAACTGGAAATAACATTTGCCCTTTGGTAGGTCATTAGATATGAAATCAATGCAAAAATATATATATTAGGCATCAATATACTGGCAACTGGGGATTAGAAAATCAATTTGTAGAAGGCTACTATTTAAAACGGTATCGAAAATACTGTGACCAAACCAATCCTTGATAAAAATGATCAGTGGCTGAACTACAACCGCAGTCAAGACCCTCTTGCATTTTATGGGAGGCTCGGCCAAGGGATACCGAAATGCACTTGGTAACGTGAAAATACCCAGATGAGTTTAGATGTTCTAGAAGGAGAAGACACTGCGGCGGTGGCTTCCATTTTCCCGTATTAAGATTTACTGTGCAGTGATGGTCGTGAAGACAGAAGTCGTGGAAGAAGAAATGACTCGGTCCCGCTTGCAAGACAGCGCAAAGGGAAGGTTGTGACACACCAGGTCATTGATGTACTTCGCTCAAAATCACCCAACCAAGGGCATCCTTCACACCTGCGGGTGACTTTGTCTTAATTTATTGAGTGCATGTCCGCTCTTGGTGCCTGAAATCGGAATGCAGTTTTACTTTCACCGTGTGTACATCTCCGTCTCCTCTTGAGTTTGTTCAGGGCCTGTGAGCATTTATCCTCCGCAGATAAAACCCCCCAAACACCAAAACGTGGGAGTGTCAGACTCTCTGGGCTGTGCTGTTGGCTTCAGGAAGAGCTAATGTTCCGTGTATAGCACTTATTATATTTTAAAAATCTGTGCTTGAGGGGGCTACAGACGTTAGGCTTAAACCTACAAGCATCATCCACTGTAAAGAAATTCCGCGAACACAGAATTTGTAGAACTATAGACACAGAACGTTGCTGTGACGTTCAGACCGGAAAGGAGCCTCAATATGCTGTGAACCCCCCAATGGCGGGATGTTCTTTGCTACAATGGCATTCAGTGTGTGCTATCTTTTATACACACACACACACACACACACACACACACACACTCATATGTTCATTACTGGTTACTTATGTGAACGTCTATACACACGCGTATATTTACATGTAGCATGTTGTATGTATGTGTGGTTCTATTAAAGGCAATACATGCCTATATTCACATAGAGGCTGGCGAAATGAGAAACTTCCGCAGGAAACATTCTGGAATTCGAAGAATAAGCAAATGCCTGACCACGTCTCGATTGCCTCTCACAAAATATCGCAAAGAGAACAAACTACGACTCGCCTGACGAAGATGTTCTTCATTTCCGCCCCAAGCTGTGGACGTGACGGATAGTGAGAAGCGTCCCTCTGACATGAGGTGCTTTGTTCACTCTCTTGGCAGAGGCTTTCTGGATATGCCTTCTGTTCCCGAACTTTCTCCTGAAGGCGATCGCAAGAGCACGAATAAAGATATAGTAACGAAATCTTTGTCAATTGGATTTTGCATGAAAAGCTCTTTACTCAAAAGTAAATTCCTGGAAAAGGGTGCTGTCGGTCACGGCTAGAGGCGTCCTGCGCATACATGGCTGACCGCCCCCACCTCTCTCTGTCACTGGCACGTACCGGGCTGTGGTATTTCCTGTGGAGAATGAACATTCCAGGAAAAACCAAACCACAGACCTGGGAGGGCGTCCCCGGATGAGCAGCCAAAGTCCTTTCAGCGGTGTGCTCCCATGGGGTGGCCGTTTTTCCTTCCCTTTTAGGTCGATTTCTGTTTATCGCTAGCCGGTGCCATGTTGTGTTTATAACAGAGAATCACAATAGAAAAGAAAGTATCTTCGAGTTTGACTGATAAGATGCAGCCTTAGTTCTTTAGAGGAAATGAAGTTGTGGTTTTCATTTCTGTACTTGCAGAAGCATTTCTTGTTCCTGTGATTTATGCACTGACTGTCATGCACCTAGAAACACGTGCACAGACAGGTAAACCTAGCTTAGCACTGTGAACTGAAAGCTTCATGCGTGACTGTTTCCATGCTGAGCTAGAAAAATGAGACGCATCCCTTGCTACTGACCCCTAAAACATGCATGTTTGCTTTCCAATGCACCTGGCGTTTGGTTTTCCTAAGACGCCATAAGTTTTATTTTTTTCTTTCTGTCTTAAGGTCTTGGAGTTGAATTTGCAATCCTGTAAACTGGGGGAGTGAACGTGATTGTTTGAATAAAACCCTGAATGATACTTTATCCGCATTGTTTGAGTAATTGGATTCTAACACTGAGGAACAGAGGGTAGAAAATCGGTCCCATCGGCAGCCCTCCCAAGGGTGCACAAGCACAAAGTTCAACTCCGCACTGTCAGTCCTTAGTTTCCCAGAACCTGCGGGAACAGGAGATCTGTCCATGTGTAGTAATCGTCATCACCCCCGTGAGCAGATCGAGACCCAGTAACTTGAATGTTCATGGCAATGCCACACCAGATTCTCCCCCTGCTCTGTCTGCGGCCTCGTGGGGTCTAAATCCCAATGCATTCTGGTAACAAGAGTGGTGGTGCTTTAATCCACTGACATGCAAGCAGTAAAAGAGAAATGACTCCCCTTCCTTAGTCACGGGAGGTGGCACCTACAGAATTTGGCAGAGGTGGGCTTCACGCATTCCCAGCGGCTCCGAGAAAGACAGCTCCATCACCATCAACACTGTGGATGGCACCCTCTGGGTTTTCGCTGGCTCCAGGATCCCCTGGGGAAAGTGGCCCCGGGCGCGGGAGTCCACTTTCAGGTGAACAAGCCTGTCACCAAATTGGAGCCATGGCACGGCCCAAAGACAGCCTCAGCCCACATGGAGAAGAAGGACATCTAGTGCAACCACGGTGTTATTCGTCAAACATACCGTGTGCATTTTCTGACTTAAACAGGCATCCGTTTACAAAACCGAACTCTGGCTTCTGCAACCTCCAATGGAAACTTTGTGAATTCTTGTTAAAAATGAAGGGAGTCATGGGCGATGGTGTCTTTGGGCTCTGTAAGCCCCCTGCCTGCCACCGCACACCCACCCCAATGGGAGATGGGAGAGAAGGGCGGAGTGAGAAGGGCGGAGTGAGCCGGGGACCAGAGAGACGCCCCGTGTAATTTGCAAGAACGAATAAGGTGTCTGTGCTTCCCTCCGTCCGACTACTGGATCCCCGTGGGCAGTACCTCCCCAGGAGAGAGCACACGGTGCATGTAACCTGACATCACTCATCACCCCCTGCTTGAGGGGCAATGCTTTGCCTTCTGGGTGGATTTAAACCCCCAGGGTACCAGGAAAAGGGAGGAACATGAATCACTGAATAGACTGGATAATTTGGCTGCTCTAATGCTTAATCTATGTAACTATTGAACTTTCTTCATTGTCTTTCTGAATCCAAAGTCCCCTTCACAACAGCGTGGATGGAACTGGAGAGCGTTATGCCAGGTGAAATAAGCCAGGTGGTGAGAGACAGATACCATGTGATTTCACCTATAAGTGGAACCTCATCGACAAAATAAACAAGTCAGCAAAACAGAATCAGCAACATTGAAATAAGAAACAAACTGACAGTAACCACCGGGGAGGAGGGAGGAAAATGAGAGGTGACAGGGAGGGGAAGGGTCAATAAGGAACATGCATAAAGGACTCATGGACAAAGCCAAATGGGGGAAGGATGCAGGGTGGGAGGTGGGGAAGGGTGGTGCTGCGGATAGGGGTGGTGGGAAAATGTTAACAAAACAAAACAAACAAATGAAAAAATAGACAGGGGGCGGCTAAGAATAGTACAAGAAATTGAGAAGCCGAAGAACTGAGATGTACAACCCAGAGACATGAACTAAGAGGTGGGGAGATGATGGGCTGGGGTGCAGGGTGGACAAAATAAAGGGGACAAAAGGGGAAAACTGTAAAAGCATCATCAATAAAATATACCAAAAAAAAAAAAAAGAATCCAAAGTCCCTTCCGCAGAGCGCTGGTCACCCTAGGACAGAAAGGGCATTGTTCCGGCATCCCATGGCCTCCCAGCCCTCATTTGGAAGGAAAGAGTGATATGGACAGGCCTCCACATATGTTTCATGCGTTTCCATGGAGCACTGTGAATGTCCCCATGATTAAGTTCTCGGGGCTGCTTCGCTCCTTCCAGAAAGATTCATGGCAGCTCGATCCACAAGGCCCACCCTGATTTCTAATTATTTATTTGCCCACAGCTTCTCTCATTTTATAATCACTGCCATGAAATCCTGCCGTTGCCCAGGGAAAAGCGCCTTCAGTACCGAACCCACGAATGGGCCCCGTTTTCCTAAATCTCGGTCCTTGACGGAGCCTCCTCTGACATTGATTCGAATGCACTGCTTGGTAGTTTCCTGCTTTTTTCCTGTTGTATCTCCACAGGGCTTAAATATATTTCCTTACATCTCTAACAGCTCAGCACACCTCAGGGTCTCAGCCTTGCTCCCCTCGTCCCCTCCCACACGACCGATTTTTATTCCGAAAAACACGGCCCTTTCTCCAAGTCTGCGTGTGGCAACTGACCCCAGCCTGCGTCATGAATATAATACTCTGCTTTCACATCAGGAAAAACTATCTTGGGCTTTGGGTCATTGTTATCACCACGAAGGGAAGTGAAATTACAGTATTTGGCAATGAAGCGCAGATGGAAATGTTTCTGAGAGTGAAGTATTAAATGGTTTAAAGACAGTGTCTGCGACACAAATGAAGGATGCTTTGGTCTTGGCAAGGGATCGATGAGCTTGGTTTTTTTTCCCCAACAGCGGGAAGTACTCCTGTAGGCACTGAATACTTGTGTCTCCCCAGATTCATGCACCGAATCTTCAATCGCAGTGCCATATTATTCAGACATGGGGTCTTCAGCAGGTCATACAGTCACAAAGGGGGAGGAGCACGAACCCTCAGGAGTAGGGGTGGTGCCCTTATAAGGGAGTGTAGAAACCACAGCTCTTTTCAAGAAAAACATGCCCATCTGCATTGGCAAGGTAGAAACAGGGTTCTTCCCAGAAACTGAAGCTGCGAGCATCCGGACCTGGGGCTTCCCAGCCTCCAGGGCCAGAGGAAATGAGTAAATTAAGCTACCCTGTTTTGGGGATGCTGCCCCCAGTGACTTAGGCAGACTCGTATTCTTTACCTGCCGGTTGTAATGAAAAACATCGTGTCTCAAATGAGAGCATCAGGTGGTGCGTGTGGTGCCCCTACTTTGACTGACATTGTGGGTGTCTTTATTCACTCATTCCTTGACTTTGAAAGGGCTTAAGTTATTTTATTGCTGTTTTGGGATTATAGAGACAGATAGCATAGTACTTTAAACTTTAGGTGATTTGGGTTAAATTGCAAAATATATGTGAAAATTGATCATTGCAATTGAAGCATTAGCTGTAGGCGTTGACACACGCACCTAAAAACATACATACGTATCTGTTCATTGATCATCTACCTACCTATAACCATCACCCATCATCTATCTGTCCCTCCATCCATCCATCTGGCTTAGAAATGGAGAGGATAGGCACAGCTTAGCGAAAGAGGCTTTATTTAAAATTGCTGAGCATTGACCAGTGGAAACGCCCTACACGGGGAAGGTGAGTGGGCAATTCTCGCTGACATGGCGACAGGTACAAAGTCCCTGAATGACGAAGTTGGGGACTTGGAGGAGCCCTGTATTACATGGAGTTAACATTCCCCCTCGGAGGGTTAGGACTATCTAAGATGGACGGGGAGAAAGCCCAGTAGATCAATGTTTTACCTCATGCCAACACTCCTTCCTTTGCCTTTGTCATTGGTGAGAGGGTAGGAGTTAACATGTTGAAGGACGTGTCCTTTCTCTCATCTTGGCATCTGCATTCATTAAATTGGAATAATCATCTAAAATACCGTCCTAAAGTTCACACAAACAAGATACTCTCATCATCTAGCAGAATAATGTTTTGGAATGTGCTTTGTATACATTTTAAACTAAGCACAGGTTCTGGGGGGGTGCCATTCTTGGGACATCGCTGCTTATAAAATGGTTTAGTTGGACGCTGGCCAGGCAGCTCAATACGCCACGGTCATGGGTTCTATCCTCGGTCAGGCACCTTGAAGAAGCAACCAATCAATGCATGAAGGAGTGGAACAACAAGTCACACTTCCTCTCTCTCTCTGTTAAAAAAAAAAAAAGAAAAGAAAAGAAAAGAAAAGAAAAAAGAAAAACAACAACAACAAAAAAGATCTGGTTGAAAAATACAGATGAAAAAAATATATCCATCACAGAAGCCTCAAACTTTTAAGTTTTCTTCTCATGGTTTGTCACTGGCCTCACCTTCAGGATCACAGAAAGTTAAAATATTTGCACAAAATACGGAGTAAATAGCCCTACTAAAAGAGTCTTTTCATGTCGGTATCCCGTGGGATACGATACAATGTCAGCTATTGCCTGGCGATTGGAATGCCGCTGGGCTACTTGCTCTCCGAGGCCGGAGCCTCTTCCATGCAGGCCTGCCCGCTCTCCTCAGAACCGGGGCCCACAGCGGTTCTACAGTCTGAGAAATCCTGCACAGCGAAAATTAATGGACATCGGCCGTGTTTGGTTTTTTAAAGCTCAGAATGCTTTAAGGATCGTGTCTTACCGAGGCAGGTCTCGAGGGCCACGGAAATGTAAAATTGCAGTGTGCACGCCTATCATTGCAAAAAATAACAAAGTCACAAAAAAGAGCTTCTTAATCATAATCCTCCCAGTGCCCAGGGGAAAAAATGAAAACTCTCTTGACGCTTTCACCAGAAAGAAACTGCGTGGCTGAAATAGGATGAGGAGCTGGTGCACCACCGGCAGAGGGCAACCCATCACGCCTCACGCTGGAGGGTCCTCTGATGGCAGCCGGGCCCCCCTCATTAGGGGAGGTTGGAAAGACGTCAAGTCGCGGTTGTGTGGGAAAAGCCTGCAGCAAGAAATTTCCGCTGCAGAATTTTATTACTCCCTGACAGGTGAGAAAAAGGATAATATGAATTCAAGATTTGTTGGCATATATGCAAAGTACAGAAAGCTCCCAAGTCAATGGAGGTGAGTGATAGGTTTTTAATGGACATCGCTAATCACTGCTTCACCAGAGTTCTGTGTAATTTTTATGCATGCATCAGATTACCATGAAACATTTCTTTTTTCTTCTTCTTTTCTTTAATCCTTATCTGAAGATATTTTTATTCATGGGGGTGGGGGGAGACAGAGAGAGAGAGAGAGAAGAGAGAGAAGAGAGGGAGAGAAACATCGATAGGTTCACCGTGATCAGGCATC